>JAQGBT010000598.1:0-47156 GCA_034698585.1 Disparrhopalites patrizii | reverse complement strand
CTCTCGCGTCTCTCTCTCTCTCTCGTCTCTCTCTCTCTCTCGTCTCTCTCTCTCTCTCGTCTCTCTCTCGTCTCTCTCTCTCGTCTCTCTCTCTCTCGTCTCTCTCTCTCTTCTCTCTCTCTCTCGTATCTCTCTCTTCTCTCTCTCTCTCTCGTCTCTCTCTCTGTCGTCTCTCTCTCGATCTCCCCTCTGTCACTCTCTCCCTTTGAACATAGTGAATATAGTGGGTGATTTGTGCGCATGGAATTGCATGCACGTAGCCTGTACAAGTTGAGGTAGTAGAATTTACGATGAATACTAAATTACAGTGCATTCTTCCAATGCATTCATCCCAACCACTTGATACTCAAAGATACACACACGGGCAGAGGGACCCAAATGAAGAGAATACTCTGCAGAGTTTTAAGAAGGCAAGAGATAAAAGTTTGAGCCTTCCAGTTACTCTCGCTATTACCAGTAGATATGTCTCTCTCTCTCTATCTCTCATCATCACCATCAGCATCTCTCTCTCTCTCTAGCTCCGTATTCTCTTTCTTTCTCTCGCTCTCTCTCTCTCTCTCATCTTTTTTTTGACACACTAGCATACTGTGAGGTTCCAAGATGCTCTCACCCAACTGAAGGAGTATGGGATTTAGTTCTCACGTAATATTCCAGTAAGCTACAACTCCTCGTCACGACGTCCCCCGTTGAAGTCAGTACTTAAATACATTGGCAAATGCCAAAGTGAGGTGTATTGAGAGGTTCACAATTATTTAATATTTTTTTTGCGCGTCTTCTCACACATTTAATGACCGAGTGGTCCTACTACATACTCCTACGGGTAGTCATAATAACAATAAGACGAAGAAGAATCTTCTCCTTGGAATTCTTGTGCGGCTTCATCAGTTGTGGACAAGTTTCCTGGTTGAAGTTGCAACTACTACTGCTTCCTCTCCGACTCTGTACTGAATGTGACTTTGTGTTTTTGGATACTTTTTTGTTCGGCTCTACTCCATAATAGAGTGTAATATACGGGGCGAATTTTTGTCTCTCTCTCTCTCTCTCTCTCGCTTGCCGATCCAAATTGAGCCGGCCTTTTATTCCTCTCCAGTTTGGACTGACGGAAGGATTGGATAAAAATATTCGCATTATTACTACTTCATGTACCTTTCCTAGTGGATGGAAAGGGTTGAAGTGGGGAAACTTTTTTTTTCTCTCGTGTTTCACGGATACATAATATTGGAGGAAAAGGTGAAAAGGGGGGAAGGAGAAGAGAAAGTTTGACAATTTGATTAACTCGTACGCACAGCAACAAGTTGGTAATTGTCGTCCCGAAATAAAAATATATTCCCAATAAGGCGGCCCATCCACTTCTTCGACCACACTTTCCTGGAAGTCTCTGGAAATTTTATATGTGAGTGGTTCTACCTTTTATACAAAAACTTTTTTTATTAGTCTTCGTCGGGAGGAAAATCAAGCCATAGTAAAAAATTCGTTTTTTTTGCACGAGTGTATCATTCAGCTTGGCGGTAATAAGAATGTTGTCATTATTACTATTACATATTCAACTTTTACTTCCTTATCCCACAGAGATCGGGGGAGGTAAACTTCTGTTGTTGTTGTAGGGCTTCAACCCTTGTTTATTTTTTTTCCCCTCCCCAACGGAGATCATTGCTTATTTGGGAGGAAAATCATATTTTTTTTGGTGACGTCATTACACATGATTAGGCAAGGGGTGGAATTTAACAAGAGTGGAGAAAAGTTTGGAAAAGGAAAAATTGTAGTAGTGTCCTTCCACAAGAGAATGGGGCGGAATTTTGAGCTCAGAGATTTTTCTCCAAAAAATTTTTTTTCAATCCCTTCATCCAGCTCCCGGAATTTGACAGCCGAGTTACTCTTCCTTTAAAGCGTGTTGGAGGAAGGTGGAACAAGGAACTGTTGCACCAAAAATCCTTTGCTCCCAAGTCAGTTGCCGTACATTGTGTATTAGTAATCATTGCGTGCACACATTTTTCACCCGGAAATCTTTTACAAATCCAAAACAAAAAAAAAGAAATTTATTCCGCAAATAACTGCTCTTTATAGTGTTGAGCGTTCTTTTATATTGTTATTATTATAACTACAAATATCAACACGTGTTGGAAGAGGAACTGGAAAAATTAAATTAAATTAAAAATTTTCTGTGGACTTACATATTTCCTTATCAGAATCAATATCAATCTAAAAAAATATCCAGACGTCAAAAATATTTCCCGTGGAACTGACCACTCTCAATTAGTTACGTAAGCAATTGTACCATCAACAAACTTCCTTTCCCCTGGGGGTGACATGAGTTGAGTGTTTTTTGCCATTTTTATTCCATCACTTTTTTTTAGGTCAGGTCCGTTTTTTCCCAAATATTCCTAACTCAGTACGATAAAAACTATTTTGTAGGAGTGTGTTTTTTTTATGTCAAAATTTTTTCTCTCTTTGGCGTGTTGGGGGGCAAAAAGTTTCTCGCTGTGACAAGCGACATGTTCAAAGTGATTGTATTTGCCTTGGGTATAGTAGATTTTGCAAAAATAGGCCCAGAAAAAAAACTAATTTTTACTCAAGTGACGTTTACTCCTCTGAATTATTTTGCTCCTGTTTTCGCTCTTGCCCCTTTACAGCATATATTTAAAGAAAAGTGCACTTTACACTAGTAAGAGCGAGTTACAAGAATTGGATAGTTTATTTGTTCCTCCCTTGGTTTTTTTCAATTTTTTTTTCCATCTGACAATCTGTCATTCCAGTATCAGTAGATGTACGTCAAATTGCTACCAACTGACAATGTATTTTTCATTTGGTGTATGGAAGCATTCCCCAGCATACCATGACCATGACTTACAATGTTTTTGTATGCCATTTCTAGTTTTTTCTCTCTCTCTCTCTGTTTCTCTCTCTCGTAACCGTTTTGCTCTCTGCTAATATTTGTATATGTACTTCTCATAAGGGAGGAGATGCCCATAGATTGGGCGAATGCAGTTTTGTGCTCACGCTTCTTGTTTTCACTTTTCTTTTTCAGTTTGTATACATAAATTACACATGTGTATTCCTTCTCTCTTTCTGTCATGATATAGTCCATTGGAGTTCAGTAGCAGGGCTTTTTTTTCCAACTGCAGAGCATTTTACAGGATGAGTTGAATCATTTTTTCCCCTTGTTTTTACTCACTCACTAGTTAGTTTAAATGTTTTTTTTGCGAGAAGCAAAAGACCTTCTACCACGTTATTTAGGAGGCGCAGTTGTGCTTTTTTGCGAACCGTAAGTAATTTACAGATGCAAAGAAAAGCATGTGCATTTTTTAACCTTTTTTTTGGTGCATATTTCCTTGTTATGTTAACTGATTTTTTGGAGAACAACTGCATACGTATGTACGCATTCATGTCACCTTGCATAATACTTCATTCGGCCATTCAAACAGGCCTCTAACTGGTGCACTTGATTCACCACGAAAATTGTAAAAAAACATGCACTTGAGAAATTATTAACTAGGTAAAAGTTCATGGTCAATCATAAATCTCTTGGGGGTGGACCAAAAACATATTTCCCCCCAATTTATTTTCTAATAATCCAAGTGCGAACTACGTGAATGGACAAAACAGGTCCCAATCGTTCCAGAAGGTTTTTTGTCCTTTTTGTTATAACTTTTACATATACACCAATAATTCGTGAAAGAGTAAGTAGTAAGTCCTTATAGGGAGCATATTCCATGGAATAATTATGTTTTTCATAATCCCCATTCACTCCTGTGACATGACGAGGGATAGACAAAAAACCTCAAATGTATATGTGTGTGTAAGGTTAGGAGCTGATTAAACTGATTAAGGGATATACAGTGGTACATGAGTTCTCATACAGAATTAGATATCATAAACATATTATCCAGATATGATATGTACAAGTTCTTCCTCTCACCCAAGCAAATGAGTTGTAACTACAGAAGCATGTCCAATCCGCGCCACTTCTTTGCTGACAGATCGTCAATGAACGAAGAATAAATGTGAACACGTACGAGAGATATTTCATGTGTCATATGTACTTTGGGATATTATAACATTCCTCACGCTCGAGTTCCTCTTCTTGGGCTTCCTTTTTTCCCCTTCTCTCTCCCTCTAACCCTTTATCTCCACTTCAACATTAATTTATTTTGCCAGTACTCATGGAGCCAATCCGTGAATGCGCGTGTTATAACTACGTGCATAGGCACATAAAAGGGCATACATATGTGTGTGATTAAAGAGATATCCAATTTTTTTTTTGCTAGTTTCCAGCACCCCAACAACTTCTGTTAAAAATAAGTATATATGCACATGCACACATTCAAATGTCCTGAAATACATAATTGTTCAGATTCCCTGCTGCTTCTACACATTCATAGTCCTGGTGAGTGATACCGTTTTTGCCTCTCCTGTGTGATCTGTAGGGAACATGTGATATAAGGTGGGTTTCATCAAAAAGCTAGTGAAAGATTTGCGTACCTTTATTGAACAGATTTTGATGTGGTGCGTGTATACGCATAGGTATACATGTAAATATGTATGTATATGGGCATTTACAAGGCTGTCGTAGTTGGCTCCTAGTAGATTGTAAGAATATATTTAGCACACACGAGTTGTTTTTTACAGTCAAACTGATTTTCGGCTTGTGTGTACATTTTTTTCGCATTCCTTTTGCTCCACGTGGACGATTGAACGCATGGATTTTCAATGAACCTATATACCTGATCTAATTGAATTCTTTCTTTGTCTCTCCTCCCAATTAAATTATTAGAGTTGGAGGGTGCTGTGAATGCTGTTTAGTAAAAAGGCTCACACGTCCATAACTTTATAACATGTATAACTTTTGGCGCTGTTGACAACTTCCTGATGTTTGACAAGTGCACCGCCAATCTTTTTTTTTCTCAGGGGATTTCTTCATGCTGGTCGTATATTTCCAAGGGGCATGAGGAGCTGTCAAATACTCTTGTATTACCCCCACTGTAGACTTTTACATTGTGGAAGGATTTTGTATTAGATTTTATAGCGTACCTAGTTACATATACTACAGCTAGGGAATAGTAGTTTGGACAAACACTAATATATGTATATACTAATATATATATAATATACTATTGTCCTTTGTTGGCATTGACTCGTCTCTGGAAAGGGAGTTGTCATTTTTGCAACAATAGTCATTTCAGCTAGGAATTCACACTTGTTTAAGGGTGTGTGCTTCTTGTAAAAAGTTGCTGATGCCCCTTGAAAATTTGTGTTTTCCCCGTTTTTTCTTGTCCAAATGAACAAGTGCAATTTTTCTGCCTCATTTTGACCCTTCATTTTGGGCACCAAAAACCTCACATGAACCTGGCGAAGGAAGCATTGTATGTAGTACTCGTTTACACCATGTGCAAGCGAAGGTATACTTTGGGTGCTGGAATGACACATTAGACATTACATCACAAAATGACAGCTCATCTATAATGAAAGGTGGTTAATTAGGCGAAGCATAAATAATTAATTCTTTAATTAACTATTTTACCGATGACCAGTAGGGATATCGAATGTGTTTTGGAAAGTTATTATGTGGTTATATGTCATTTTCATGTGTGTGTATATGATCTGATTCAAGCAGATCTGATGTAAGCAGCATCATTGATATCTACAGTTTCCATTTTGAACAGAAGTAAAATAATTATTTCACCATTGACGAAGAAAAGCTTTTTAAAAGAGTACATGTACTCTTTACGTTCTTTATACCCGAGATCTAAAATTGGGTCAAGTATCACAATTGCATCCGGTACAATTTGCCAGCGGAGAGTCAACAGAGTCGTACGAGAGTGCAAATCCAACGTTAATTGTATAAAAACTAGGATAAAAGAGAGTTATAATTATTGTCATTAGTATTTATATTTATTTATTTAGTATATTGGCACTTCACATAATTTAAACTCAAATGTTAATTGAAACCTCCCTTTGATCTTCCACCGGAGCTGTGAGGGGTTAATGATGGGTGCACTTTCTTAAATATCCATTCATTTTCCATTTTGATCACAGCCTCATGGTTGTCACTGATCCAAGGAATCCCTAGTAAAAGAGGGGGGAGTGTGTTACATCATGCAACAGATTTAATTAGTTAATCAGGATGATTAATTCCCAGCATACATGTCCCTACCTATACAAAGATGGCGGAGAGTATTATAGACAAAAGGGTTGCTGGAAGAAAAACAAGTGAGGGGAGCTTCCGAAAAAAACACTTTATCTTAATATTATTCATCTGTCAATAGTACTAGATTCCCCCCCCCCCGCAATTACTCTTCCTCGTTAATGCAGTAGGCATTAGTGGTTACGATGAGTAACGTGGTGGTACTAGTAGCAGTAGGTTACATGGCCTGTAAATGAGACTGGAAGGACTGGATTATTTTAGTTAGTGAGAGTGGCTTGGGGGGAGAGACGGTGCCAGTAGGATTGGGGGGAAATGGGAACCCCTCCCATTGTACATATTATGATGTTACTGATACATGTAAAAAAAATAACTTTGATGATTAATATAAAGAAAAATATAGGAATCCAAGTTAATTAATAAATAAAAGTAATAACTTGTGGGGTTGAGCATTCGCAGTGAGGAGATGTTGTCGTCTTTGACCTTGATCCGGTTTAGCTTTATTAGATCCCAAACGCTCCCAGCATGTGTAATGTTGTTGTTGTTGTTGTCGAGGATGAAAACTTGAAATAACTCTGGGTCAGTACGGAACTGTATGTAATTACAACTCACTTCTGCAGATTACTACTACTGGATCTCTCTCTCTCTCTCTCCTCTTTATCCACTACAAATGCCATGAGAGTGTGTTGTATCAACTAAAGACCAATGTGCGTTGTTTGTTCTTTTTTTTCCTCCATTACAGAGAATTTATGTACGTCTGAATCTCTTCCAGCCCTGTCCACGTGGGTTTTCCTGTAGTACTTGGATAAAACTCCCCAATAAGTCCCAATCCATTAAAGTAAAACTGTAGTACTTACTACCAGAAGGAAGGCTTGACTGGAAGGGATATTTAACATTTTGGTTATTCTACCTGCAAGTCAAATCTGGACTATTGAAGACTATAGAAACAAGAAACAAATCAGGATGATCCCTCCTGATTTCCAATGCCTTTGAATCTCCTGGAACATCATATACAAGTCGAAATTTCTGTATGATAAAAGGTAATGTCCAAATTTTTTTTTAGCACAACAACCCATGCGCTTGGTAGTACTTGTATTAGCATGTAGTCATTTTGGTGTATGTATGCATATACGTACATGCATATGTATGTAGGACAACTCATGTAATATAACGTATCACTCAAAGAATTGTTGGAATTGATGAGTTTTTTTCGGGAGAGGGGGTATCGATGAAAGGCAAGATAAAGTTGTTATTTTTTCCTATACATGGCTAGAAAAAACACGGTTTACTGCAGGTGGTAAATAGCATTGGGTTTAGCATACACGTAATATCTGCTTTAGTAAGTACTTATGGGCGTACATACATACTTAGGAGTGAGTACAACTAATGAAATTGCAACGTTTTGCATACTTTTATTTGCAGCGCAAAAATTTAACATGTGGTAGGATGAGTAATTTCTCCGCACAATTCTTTTGGCTTATGCGTCCTTTGTTTATTCCCATTTCTTTTGTTTCCTTCAATAATCAAGCTCTCTTACTTTTCCTCTTATGCACTTTCTGTCACTCCTTTCTCCCATTTGCTTTGTCACTCCTTTTTTCCCTTTCATTAGTCTCTGACTCTTTTGATTGATTTTCTTCCTCCAATCGATTTCTAACACTTATTTTCTCTTTCTCTTTTTTACGTAATTATCTTTCGCGTTTTTTTTCCATTGCACCCTTTCTGCTCCACTTTAGGTTGTCTCTTTCTCCCTCCACCACTTGCCTTTCTCCCTTTCTCTCCATTATTCTTCCTATTCTCATTCACCACTTATATGAGGTAAAGTTAGATCATTCTGTTATTGTTACTTGTGGAAAAATTGGCATAGAATTTTTTTCCCAATGGATAAGGTATTTGAAAACTAGAGTAAAACAGATAGTCCTGCCACACCTCTAAGGCATTCAGTGATGAATAGATTAAAAAAACAGACGTTGGGTATAAATAACATAAAAATCATCTCGGTCCATGCTATGGCATAATGCAATCATTTGGTGTACTACTGAAATGTATGCAATTTTTTTTTGTCCAGCCGTTTGAACTGTAGTAATCACGCTTTTGCCACTTCATTACACAATCATGACATAAGTAAATTGGCCTCACCGTCCTGCCTTATTTGCAATTAAACTTCTCATGGCTTTTTTTTCACTGGTGTCATACTTGTTGCACTTATTGGATGCATCCATGAGAGGGCACAAAAAGGGAGATGTGTGAGGCTTCAAAATGAGCCAAAAGAGAGGACGACTTTATTTTAAAATAAAACAAATAAACAAAAAGCTTGTTTATTTGTTGAAAAATTGACTGAAACAATCTTTTAGTCTCGACTTTAAAAAATCACTTTTAAAGACTAGCATATTGTTGCGGAGTTTAACTCTTTTTAAAAATAATATTAATATCCATATTAATTACAAAACAACGCGTGTGTCTTGGTTGACACAGTTTTTTTTTTTTTTTTTTTTGCATAAAGAATCTATAAGGGATGTGTGTGTGGTATTGAAATGTAGACAAATTGAACTGATTGTGACTCAGTGGAGGAAGTCGAGTGTGGTGCGTACGCATGTGTATAATCGAGGAGCATAAAAAAAGTCACATTAGCCGTATTATCTTGGACAATGTGCGATCAGAATTTAAAAAACCACTTGTCGCGTGAAGACCGCTCGGCTCCATTTATCAGTGCTTCCGTTTTCCAATTAAAAGAATCCTTTCGGCAACCACCATTAATAGGGTGACTGGTATGGGCGTGTGCTATGGTAAAAGGGAATGCGTCACCACACTCATTAATACCACTATTACATTATTCCCTAATATCTATACTTTTCGGCTTCCCATCCTTTTTACCAAACTCCCTTCTTAATGCACGTTGAATGAAAAGACAAAGTCAGAGTCTTAAATAATAATCAGCTCAAGCTAAAAGATTTTTCTACTCACAATTTTTTTTATTGCTAATTCTGTCCAAAAAAAAGGAGAACATAAAATATCTGCTTCTTTGCGTAGATGATAGCATTCAGAATGAAAATGTACTTATAAAAAAAATCTTTCTTCTTATCTTTTATTGCTTATTTATTAGTGATTCAAGAGGCAAGGGTAGTTTTTTAAATGACTCTTTAAAGCCTTTGTTACCGAAAGGACCATAATTACCGTGGAGTTTCACAATTGAGTTGAGAAATTCAAGGGAGGAAATGAGTGCGTCCTCACTGAGCATGGAGTGCATACACAAATATGAAAAAAAAAACTTGTGAGTCAAACTGATTTATTACAATTCGCTCAAAGTCAAGGGTATTTGAGGCCCTGGCTATTTAGCTGCTTGACTTCCCTTTTTTTTTTCAATTAAGCGATGGTGGTATAGGTCGTAAAAACCTTTTCTTGACTCTCGCACACATCTTTCGTATACACCCAAAAGAAATTAGTACGGTTTACACAGATGCATTGACGGCATTCATTGCCAAGACATTCCACATTTGGACATTCATTCTTTCGCATCGCTCTTTTACTCAACTGCGTTATTTCAAAGGATTTATTCTCTCTCGCTCCCTCGTAACACACTCCCCTTCTGGAATATATCCATATTATAAACATTAAATGCGCGCGCTTTCCGAGGTCAGAAGAGTTAAACATGTGCTTAAGTAACTAAGGGGCTGATTTCACTTTCTAAAAAGCGTCATTCATCCACTGTAGTTACAAGTTCATTTGCAACTCTCAGCACATACGTATACCTGTGAACAGTTTGTTTGCATTCCATTTGTCAACTGGGAACTCCGATTCCCACCAAGCGGTGTAAAGTAAATATCAGTATCTGGCTGCAATATATCCGTATTTATCATATTAATTTAAGGAAACAAAAATGCAAATATTGGGCGGTTATTGTGTATACAAAAGAAAGCGTATAGAAGTCCTTTCACAATATTTTGACGCATGAAAATAGTTAGTTACATTTTGTTGCGTCTTCTACCTCCAAGTTTATCTTTGTTTATATTTTTAATGGAATTTAATCTTGACTTAATAGACCTTATGTTTGACACTTAAATACGGAGATGAGTGATAAAGCTCGCCTTCACTGCTTCATCTTTGTCTTTCGTTCAAAAATCTTGAGAAATGGGTTTAAAAAAAAAACGGTTTAGTCCCAGTGAACGAGAATAGAAAGGGTTGAATTTCCTAATCTCCGCTAGAGAAAGAGTACAAATGGGAAGTAAAAAATTATGGTAAAAAGGATTAATAATGTGGACCCTTGCCTAGACAAATGCTTCAACCCGGTGGAAAATAAAAAGTCACCAGACAGTGTCTAGAGCTAGCCACATTGGACTAATCTGCAAACCACTATCAAGATTTGAAATTCAAACAGCTGCCTTACGCAGAAGGTTGAAGCTTGTTCAATTCTACATGACTTCTGCATAACTTCCATATTAGAATCACATTTAACGACATCACCTTCAACCATCTAACTCATGGTGAATGCATTCATACACGCCTCCACTTTTTTTTCTCGTCTAAAACACACGTTTTCCCAATTTAATGGGACGATTTAGTTCCGAATATATGACAATACGACGGCTAAAAAATGATAATAATAATAGTAATAATTTAAAGAGATTATGTAGTGAATTTGATTTAGCTTTCAACCTGCAGGAGTTTACATAAATGTGACTTATTAATCAAATAAAAGACTGTGACCATAGGAAATTGGAAAGTTCATTAAGCATGTAGTCTCCATTCGTATGTTTACTGTAAAAGTGTTGTAAATGGGCTGAAGTACTACCAGATGACATTGCTGGAGTCAAATACAATTAATGTCCGAGTGTGTATTATGATGTACATACATACATACATACATACATACATTTGCACATGTCATACATATTCACATATATGTATGTGTATAGGTTATAAAAGAGTCATTTCCCAGCAGGGAAAAAGCCATTCCCCATCCTTGTTAGGATCTGAGGGAAACGCTGGGGGTTTATTGTTATGACATCTGCTTAATGATAATAATGATGGGACTTTCTCCCCGAGAACTTTATTCTCTTTAGCTTCGTGTCCCCAACCGGGAAGAATGAGAGCGGTCATTTGGTGGGTAGACGAACGTCGTGGATGACGTTTTGGACTTGACACATGAGACAATTGTCCATAGACATAATAATGTCCTCAGAGACTGTGAGAGAGAGAGAGAGAGAGAGAGAGAGAGAGAGAAAGGAGAAGTAACTTTTTATTTTTTTTATTCCTTTATAATGTCACTTTCCTCACCGTTCACACAGGAAGAAATGTATCCTCTCACGTGAGAAAATTTGGGAATGGTACATATTTTACTGGGATGAGACAATGTCAAGTACGTGCAGACATTTGATTTCCAGATTTTTTTGAGTGTTACTATGCCTTGCTATCCCAAAAGGTACAAATGTATGACACGCTCACCCTTTTTTTGTGGATTTTCGACTCATTTGTAAGTGGGAGACGAAACAAGTTGCGAGAATTCTTGTGATGTACGTTATAGTAGGACAATTTAAAAGTGAGTTGTTTTTTAAGCCACGCAACTCATTCCAATTTGTCATGAACAAGAAAGGGGGGAAGTCCAGGGAGCCAATTGATATATTTCACACCCATTTTTTCTGTGGTATACTCCTCAACTCTTTTTTTTCTTAGTAAACACACTGCATGAACGGTCTTCTGACATTATTTGTAACTAAATTGTACATAGGATGTGGCAAGCACAAATCGTATGGAGTCACGCGTGTTGCTACTTCGGTGCAGAATCCCACTTTTTTAAATTTTAAAGTCAATTATTTTGCACTTTCACTTCCAAGCTTTTCCCACTCTCCTCCAATATGACTTTGGCTTTCCGATGAAATTCTTTAGCGGATTCAAATAAATGTTTAGTATCAACATCACTGGTTCAGTATCAACTCGCGAATACAAAACTTGTCATTTGTAATAAAGAAAAGAAATATTTACACCATCTGTATTTTTTCAAAACTTGAGTATTAGTACATGCAATAAGTACAGATATGTGTACATACAACTCAACGTATTAATTTTAATTTAAATAATACTGCTTAATAATCATATAAATATTACTACTGGATAGAAATATCTGTATGGATTTTGATCATTAGTGCCGTAGCCGATTTCTTTAAGAGAAATTCAAATTCTCAAAAGAGAGGAAATAACCAAATGAATTGGAAATGAGAGAATCTTTTGATTCCGTTTGCTCCCATGTAAATGGGATTTAATACAATCATGTTTTCCTTAAACTTTTAGTATTTTCCTTCAAAAAAAAAAGATGAATGACAAGTGTGGTGACTCCGTACATGTGTAGCTCTCTCCCCTGCTTGGGAAGTCATAATAAGTTATTATTTTATTCAATTTTTTCTGTATTCAACATAATAAAAACACTGCTAAAGCCTAATTAGCTGGCATCATTTGAGTTTATAAAACATGAGAAGATGTGGAAATTAAATGTGTGACAAAGTTGGTGGTCGCAAAAAAAAGACGAGGCCTGGAATGCATACGCTATAACTATACAAAAGTGGTCACACTTGTGGCAACGGGCTGAGTAATTGCGTCAAGGGGATTTTTCAATTGTATATATACCAACACACTTATTATTTATTGCAGGGAGAGGGAGAGAGTAACGTTTATGCTATTGATGCTTTCATATTATAATATACTTTGGATTCTCTTTCTATAAAGCTATGTGACCAAGTTGTAAAGGGTTTAATCACCAACCTTTTGTCATCGTAAAAGTTGATTTGATTACATAGTTTTTTCCCCCAAACGTTTTTCACTGATTTTCTCTCTTTCTGTCATCAAAAACTCCATATGACCGAGAACTTGTATCCAACCATGTTTTTTTTTGCTGTTTCCACCCCATTATGCCCCTTTTTATGAGCAGAGAGAAATTTTTGCTTTATTCCACCTCCTCTTCCCCCCTCTAGAACAAGAGAGAGAGAGAGAGAGAGAGAGAGAGGAGGAATTAAAGTCATTTAATTATATTGTTATGCTTTGTATGTAGATGGAAGTGGATTTTTGTCAAATTCTCACATTTTATAAAAGCAATTGTCTTCCCCTATGACACTACAGAAGAATGGACAAGTCCTGTGCTGTTACTGCCAAAAAAAAAAAGCAGAGGTTTCATATGAAAGTTTTAAATTTTTCAAAAAGAGTGAGACTCCCTCGTAGAGACGCAGTAGGGAAATTTGTAGGGTTATAACGCTAATGGTCGCATCTATCATCTCCAACCGCTCCAAGCTGTTGGGATTTTATACAAAACTGCTTATTTTACTGCTATTCTCATACCAAATCATAGGCCTTGGAGTACTGGTTTAGTGTATGCTTCTTAAACAGGGAATGTCACTTTTTGTCGTTAGAACAGCATTTGGGAAACGAGCATTTCTTCCAAATTGAGACACAAATCAAAAGGCGGGAGTGCCACGGGGGAAACATGCGTGATTGTCGCCAAGCCCGCATGACTCTTTCACTGGCGGAATTAACACATATTATTATCACCTGTTAAATGCCAAATGCCCTTTTGTATCAAGATGAGTAAGTTCCACCAAAAAAATCCCTGAAAACCATCGCATTTACTCGTTTTATCAAATTTGTGAAGTTGTGTTTAAATAATCAGATTATCATATCTTTCAAATCTTGATTTATTGTTTTCCTTATTAATTATATTGGAACCCATTTTTTGTAAAAAAAACCTTGAAACCTATTATTACACGAACGTTCTCTGACCATTTTTTTAATGTGTATATACCACTTGAAGAAATACATCTGCACTCATGTGTCATGTGACACATTCCTAGTACTGTTAATTTTGTGGCAATTGGCTGGCAAAACATGCGCAAGTTTTACTTTGATAAGTCATCCATAAAAATACATTTAAATCAGTACTGATGGTTAGATTGCTTAGCATCATAATGAAGTAATTTGGGTACATTTCCACCATTTACATGGGAATTTATTGGACGCAGCTTATGGAGGATCTCTTTGTTAGACAAAGGTCAATTCTCAGCATATTTACGTAAAATCTCAATTAAAAATACCAGGAATTCCATAGCTTTTCGTATGAATTCAAATATAATGATGAAATGTGGAATTACTATTATAATGATTAGCGATGGAGGAAATATTATCCTAACACCTAATTAACATGGAATGTAACGACCAGGAAAATAATTTCTCCCTGTATCTTTGGTATTTTCATTACTGACAACCCGACATTTTTGGGGGAAGAACTGCACAAATAAAGCTAGAAAAAATCCTAGAAATATGTATGTATATATACATATGCACTGCTACATTTGGGCACAATTATACAACGTCCTACAAACCTCCGATGATGACAGTGCCCGTGAGATGCAGCAATATACGAGGTAATAGAGTGTATATATATATATATATATATATATATACATGTGTATAAACCAGCCTCAAACTGTATATAAAGTAATGATCTAGTAAACAAGACAACAAGATGTGAAGTGTATTGAACGTTGATTGATAAAAATATGTAGGAAATAGTTCTCACGCATTCCCTCTAAAAAAAACTCTCTCATCTCATCCGTGTACTTTTGGAAGTGTGAAAAAAAAATCACCGAAGAAGAGACCAAAAAAGAAGTTGGGGAAAAAGATTGGGGGTAACCAATTTTTTCACTGGGGTTTGTCATTTACCACTGTCCCTAAACATATATAGATATATATAGGTATGTACACGCACTTTACACTCCTGCCAAATGACAGTCCATATCAATGGAGTTTTTTTTACAGAGTGAAAAATAGGAGAAAAAATGTTTGAAGAAATTGTGTGATGTTCCCATGTATTTAATACTCATTATAAAGACTTGACAACACACGAGTTTTTAGTCTCTCCGAGACTAAATTACAATAAAAGAATAGGGAAATTTTTAGAAGAAGCAGAAGCACGCGTGGATGCATATGATTTTCATTTCAATATATAAGACACATGTAAGGTATATAATTTAGAAGGTATATAAACATATGGACAACATTATTATGAGTAGTTTTTAACTCCCCGTCAGCGCATGTATAAGAATTGGTAGTGAGGTTAACGAGTGTAATAGACATATGAGAAACCCCTGTAGTTTTTTTTTCTTCTTTATATGGCATACACCATGCATATGTCTTTATGTTTTATGTGATTTCACTCCTCTTCTTTTTCTCTTGTGAACTTGTCGTCGAGTTGAGCATTATCGGTTCAAACGTCTTGCGGTGAAGAAATTTTTTTTTCTCTCTCTCCTGTCCCACTCTAAAAGTTATATACTAGATGGTTTATATTTGTATTAAACACCACTAAATTCTTGTTGAATGCTTCAAAAGTACGGCAAATTTTTTAGCCTTCTCAGGAATGGGCATTGTCAGTACAAAAATCACGACGATTCCTTCTTGAACTCATCCAAAGATTGTTTCTCAATCAAAGTGTGCACACGTCCTCTTGAGGAAGCCGGGATTTTTTTTTGTATACGGGAGATTGATCAATATAGAGAGCATTGTACGTATAGGGACACTTTTCAGTGATTAAACATCCTCCGAGTTTTGGTGGCTACCGTGAATTTTATTTTTGGTTGTGATTTTTATTAATTTATGGTCACTCAACTTAATCATCGGAAGAGAAAATTGTCCGAAAGTTCGGAAAGTTGCTGATTCCTCTTTTTGAGACTTTTACCTCACATTAAGACTTGAGTTACTTTATAAATGGGATAAAGCATTTACCTGAGCAAAACAGCTTACTAGTGGCTTGGAGAGAGGAACTTTCCCCTCTCTTAGGTAGCCTTTGGTGGAGTGTCAACTTGATACGAAAATAAAAAGTGTAAAAAAGTGACCCGGAAAAAGTCTTAAAATCCGTAATTTGCTTCAGTTGGATCCCTTTTCATCTGGGTAAGACCTTTGTTGCACTAATTTTAAATTTTAACATCGTACAGCTATTTTTCATCCATTTACTGCAGAAGCTCTGAGACTTTTCAACAAAATCTCAGGTTTCCCCGCAACGACAAATGCGTAGAATACTGTAGAAAGAAAGGACTTTGCATCCATTTCCCGGCTGCCTTGCATTCCTCTCCGTCGTTCACGGAGAGGTATGGTATACAAATTTTTGATAATAGATGCATTTTTTTTAACTTTTAAAGCAAACAGAAAATATTACATGGGCAAATGTCAAAAAAATCGAGTCTGGTTTTAAGCAGACATAATGAGGATCGTTTATGTAGGCAGATAAGCGCCTTCGACTTTGACGGTGCTACTACATTTACACAAGAGAAATATTTTTGCCGGCATCTTCTCCAACTGGCAAAAAATCATGGTCGGAGTCGTTTTTTACCTCTTTTTTTCATTATCTTTATTAGTTTGCTCCAACACACCGACGTGAAATGCTAAAAACAATTTTGTAGTATCTGAAGCGAAGACTCCCAAAAGGGCATAGTAGTACTGTAATAGGTCCATCAGTATATCAAATGACTACGGTTCCTACAGCTACTGATTATGTATACAAATAAGCATTGCGTTTTTTAAAGACGAGTCTTCATTGGATTTTGAGAACTTTGCTTACATTGCTCTGATTCCCTGGGTGACCTGATCATTGTTCTCTTCGGCCGTTCAGTATACTTTAGCTCTAATACTCTCTCCTGTAATTCAAGCAGTTTTTTTTAGTAAAGAAAGGTGAAGTGTGCCCTTACGTCTAACACTGACCACCAAAAGTTATGGCAAAGTGGTAATACAATACAAGGCTTGGGATATCTGCTCCACCGACATTTCAATTACGTATATATAGAATATACTCTTTCATTTTCTAACGATATTCCTTGCCCTTATTTAAATTAGGTTCTAAACAGAAATTGAAAAGGGTCATATTGTAATAATAAAGTCACATGAAAATACTACATGCATAGGTTGGCTCTTGTAGTGTAATTGTGTATACATGAGATGTATATACTTTTCTGTACAACCTCTCTCTCTCTCTCTCTCTCTCTCTCTCCCTTGTGAATTAGGAATTCATTGTGTGTATGCTTTCATGCTGTCGCCCATACATGTGTGATGTGCGAGTCATGAGTAGCAAACAATTATTCAAGAGCTGATCTTGAACTACATATATTACAAGTGAATAGTCAAGAATTCTCACGCCGTTACGTCTTTTTACGTAAGGCTTCTGCCTTACATTATGATTGTCCCACGCGGGAGTCTCTCTCTCCCTCTAATGCTACCACATGCAACTCTGTAAGATACTAATAAGCATTGTTATATTGACATGCGAGATAGCTCACTTTTATTCCATTTTTTTTTCCATTCCATACATTTTCATGGTCAAACACGTCTGTCTTTTAAGGGATTATCTTGCGACATTTTGCTGAAACAAAAAAAAAATTCACCTTTTGCCTTTTCATAACTTATCACTCGTGCAAATAACTACGGGAGAGCCTTCTCACATAACCTTTTTTCTCTCTAACCCTTTCTCCTCACCCAATCCACAGTTCCAGCTAAGACGGAAGATAGTCATTCATTTACACAACATTTTGTAATCCAGAATTGAGCCGTGGTGGCGTGAGAAAAATAACATTTACTTGAAGTTGGACATCCCATAAAATGAGGGGTTGATTGATTTAAATCAGCAGAAATATTATTAGGATTCACACTCGCTGTACAGAGCGAGCAAGAGAGAGAGAGAGAAAAATTTTGCTTTTCAATGAACGTTTAATGACATTTTTACTTGTTATAAAATAGATGTATTGCTTACGGAATTGCCTTACCTGAGTATCAAAAACATGAAATCAAAAACATAAGCCTAAACCCTTTTTCATGCCGAGGCGAACAACCTACAGGTTAGATCCGCAAGTAAAAATTGTCACGGGTAGTTCCAGAAGCTTATGTAAAAGACCACATGATTAAGATTATGCTTTTGATGAGAGAAGAAGCTCTCAAATAACTCTTTATTCTTAAAGAAGAGAAACATTTAATGTCGTGTCCACGTGTCACACTTTTCTTAGCCAAGGTACTTATAGCTGTAAATGAGGCAGTGCAGACACTTAATATCATTACAGATATTAAAATAATTGAAGTCGTTCAAGCGAATGTAATCAAATAGTATTAGTGATGTCCGTTTGCTTTCTCTACCATCAAATAAAGAGTGTAGAGTGTATTATTGAGACTTTTAAGGAATATTTGAATCCCATGAAAGTACAGAAATGTTTCTGAATTCCAGGGCAACTACATGAAGCAGTAAAGAGCAGTACACACAAAGTTCAAAAACTTACTTTTAATGAACGAAAAGGGTAAAATTTAATATGATTCATGATCAAAACATCAAACAGTATTTTTACGCCTTGTAGAGTTAATTATTATTTATTCAATATTTAGACTCGGGTCCAAGACTCTGTAATCGCTCAGGTACATAATATAATTGGACTTCATTCAATACATTCAATGATTTTATTCCATGCAATTTTTGCAGAGGAATTAGTAAAATGACATGCTAACCCTCCGGAAAAGTAAAAGAAAATGCAGTGACCAAGGTTGTTTTTGTGTCAAAAAAAAACGTGTCTCAATAGTTCAGTCATCTGTGTGAGGTGATAATCCTCCAATTTGACTGCCAAGGTCACTTGGAATGGAATGATGAGAGAGGAAAACAAAAGTTGAGATGAGATCATTTTCCCCCGTCATTACTGTGTGTTTTTTATGTAGGGGTCAGCAGTCATTTTCATATTCAATTAGCTTTGGTCCAGGCCAAAGACGCATTTTATATAAGACCAAAGGGTGGTGAAAAAATGAAAAAATGTAGCGATTTGATTGCAGGAGGGCATAATCACTGTTTGTACTAAAGGTTATGTCCTATGCAGATTATTTAAGCAGCATTTCAATACGAATATGGTCACCAATTCCACTTGTGGAAAATTTAACCTTGTCTTAAGGAGGATTTGTTTACGTTAGAATGGTACGACACTTTTGAATGCATTTTTTTAGAAACTAGGCCATTCAGATATCTTCCAAAAGTGTAAAGCATTTCTGGAGAAACTTTCACATAGCATTCAGATTTCTCTGCAAGTTTGTAAGGAGAGAATCAATTAATGCCATTGGAGTGATAAGTGAATATTTCAACGTCTTTGATTAGTATATAATTCATTTTTAAGATAAAACCCTACAATTTGTAATTCCATGATTAGTTTGTGCATGCACGTCTAAAGTCAGGGCTATAGTACAAAAAAAATGAATGTAGTATTTTGCATCCCAATTGACTTTTAATCCTCAGTTATCCATTTTTCAATTAAACTTATACAAAGAGATCAGATTGTGTGCATTTTTTTTTGAACTGCAATAAATGTGAAGGCTTAGGATACTATTTTTTTTCTTTTATTGGATAAGTATTGGTTGTAAGACAGCGTAGAAAAAATGATCACGCTCTCTGGGATATTTTTTTGTCTAGGTCACTTGTCCCTAGAGACTTTTACACCCTCGCACCATTTTTACGGGTTGTGGTCATGTCGTGGAAATAGGCTTTTGCATTCCGTGTTGACCTTTTTTTTTTCTCTCTCTCTCTCTCCCTCGTCGTTTCATGTCTGCTAATGTGTGAATGAAACTTGTGTGCGTCTGCCGTGATTGTGAGAAAATTGATAGTAATTACAATCGTTAATACCATCAGAATTATGTACATGTGTATATAGGGGGTAAAAAATGGGAACAGACGCCTTGGTTGCATTTATAACCCTTCCCCCTCCTTTAAGAGAGTAAACATGTAAAACTGTACCAAGAAGCTTCTACCTACAGTACCTATTTACGTTTTAACTTTTAATTTCGGACTTGAGCGATGCATTCAAAATGATTCTGATATTTTATCGGCCCATTTGACGAATTTCCAGGATTGCGTATGTAATTTTAATTTGGAGAAAATTTGAATAACAACAGGTATTATTCCTGTATTTATAATCATAAATAAATTAATATGGTTTATAAAAAAAATTCTGGTGAAATGGATATAATTCTTGAGGGTGGAGCTAGTTAATAAAGACGGCCCCAGTCACTTTCAATGGGTCTGAGATACACCCAGAAAGGTTATGATTCATTATTTTTATTGGAGAAAGTTAAATCTGGTGCAGCTAATGCAATCAAAACATGTAATAAAATTATGTCTGTTAAACTGTCATTTTAATTTGTGTACGGTCTGTACTCAGACCTTCCCGAGCAAGTTGGAGCGCACACAATTTTTCAAAGGAAGGTTATCATGGGAGAGATAAAAGTGGTGAACAAAAGGACTTTATTTGTTATTATTATTTTGGGAACTGGTGTATGTAGAAAAAAAACTACTTCAAATCCTCTTTCTTTGTTTTGAAGACCCATGTTAACACTGAATTACGTATCGATCCTGTGTGTTCCTTCAAAATTCCTGTTTTTTTTATTTCGAGAAGGCTTGTGGTCAAGTTTAATCGTTGTGAAGCACAGATGTTTTCATGCTAATCAGTTTTCTCTATGTGATAGGTTCTTGCCGGTATTATACAATCAAAACTACACTGGTTAACATTGGCCTCGTGTCCTCATAAAATTTAGATTATCCCTTTTGTGGAATCGAGGTTTTAATGGAGAACAAATGCTTCAGTTTTTCTGGCTTAATTAGTATTGTAGAGGGAGCTTCCATATGTTTTTGGTTGAACGCAGCATGTGCATACTTTGTATTTAGTTGCAATGACCTTTTTTATGTTCCGTTAGGGGTAGTAGAAATTTGGATCGGAAATGTGTTTTGAGCCATGTTTGATGAAACATTTTTGGCAACGTATTTATTTACTTAACATTTTAGACAAATACAGAGTTGTTTAGTTGACATTTTTTCCATTTATTCACCAGAATCACTATTTGAAAAGTTTCACGTAAATAAAGCTCTTCTAAATGTGCGTATGAATGCTTTTCAAAGGATTTGAAGAATCCAAATGATTAATCTCCAGGTTCCCTTGATCCACACTAAATGCCATTAGAGACGTAGTTTATTGGCTTGGCTGGGAATCAGAAAAAAACCAACAAAGTAATCGAACTGCTAAATCTAAATGGTGATATTAGTGCAGCAATAGCCATAATTATTTCATTGAGTAAATACAAGGCTATTACTATGTCGTAAAAAATTTTGCTGGGTAGCGTCTGCAACTAAATAAAAAAACAAACGCATCAGCGGGATTGCATCAGGAACTTTCCCCCGGCCTTATGAGCCCTTTCATTTCCTCTTTAGTTTGAAATTCTTTATCAAGGAGATCACTTTTACTGTGCAGAGTACAATAATTTACATAGGTAGAGGCATTGCTCAAACTCTAGCAATTGCAGCTTACGCATCACACGAAAAACAAAAGTTTCAAAATGTTCTCCAGTTGAATGATCTCTGAGAAAAAGTGCATCCCGCAGCATTTTTTTTCATTCAATATCAGGGTTGCTCATTCATAGGGCATTCATATGGACTGATGAGAGGTGCATAATTGTACATGATAACCTGGACATTGGGACCATTGCGAGTATATTAATAATACGAAGGATTTGAAACAAAGTACTGTATTTACAAGTAAACAAACTTTGAGCTGAGTGCAGCAAGAATTCATGGGGTAATGATAGTCGCATAAAGACACGGCGTCAGGTAAAAATTAATTTTTTTCCCATAAGTTCGGTATGAAGTAAAATCATAAGTTTTTTTATCGTTCATTAATTTTTTTATCGTTCATCTGCTGTTTATAAGTGATAAAAAAAGTGTAGATAATAATAAATGATGCATTGTGTGATGCTGCCTCTCCCTATTACAATGCACTGTGTTGTGTCAACTTCTTTCATTTATTTTAGCTCCAAGTTTTTTTTAATATTTCTGTCGCTTTTTAACTGCTGGAAACGTATGCTAATTTTTTTTTATTACAGGGCGTTCACATTGCTCTGTATGACTAAATTACAAACCTGACATGTGTATTACGTGCATACAACAAATGGGGAGAGAGAGATAACACTGATTACTCTATACACTAAGTTCTCATTAACTCTCATCGTGTTGATAGGTTTTTGGTGTAGTCTATCACCCTTTTTTCGATTAGTGTACATATTAATTAGCCACACACACGCATCGGTATATACATGAACTTATTTGAAGGTATTCAAACATATATTCCCCATATAGAAAACAAAATCACAAGGCTGGAATAGTTAATGTGGTGCAAATTTGTCGAGGCTCACAACGTTTATGGACAGTGCATGAGCTTTTGTCAAATAATGTCAGTTTACCAACTATCAGCAAATATAAACTTAATAATTATACATTGTATTTATGTGCATATTTCTGTACATTCCTCTATGCACATGTCTTGGCTGGTATCTATTGCCAAGTTTCTAATAAGCCACGACTAATCAAGCGTTGGGCAATTTGCTAATCCACCCTAGAAAACCTTCTTCATGCTCTGGAACTGCACTAATTGCGTGGTTTATGAATTGTTTGAGAAATAACGTGTTGACGTGCTAATTATTTTTAAATTCAAGCACAAACCTGATAAGGTATAATACTGATTGGATTAATATGGATGGATGATGAATTGTTCCATAATACAGCTCCATTTTTTGAGCAAAAAAAACGTTTTTTGCGCATGTCTTGAGATTTAAAAGGAAATAATAAATGTTTTTAAATAAAAGTATTTGTCCCCGATTCTATGCCCGTGTGAAATCAGGGATGTGCATGAGCAATTTGGTCGTACTGATAGCCCACAGAATCATTCCCCCCACCCCTGGGTCTTTAGTCCAGTAGCATATTGCACATAATAGAGGTTATTGAAATGATTTGCAACGAAAGGTCAAAGACAAGATCGGTCAGAGATAGTTGGGGAGAGTGATTATTTAGTAAAGAGATGTGCAGAAATGCTTATCACGTAACGTTTTTGCACGGCAATCCCCCTTTACCTCATCCCTCATTGTTTCGTATGAACACATTTCACCCTCTACACATCATTTACACTTATTGCACCGTAAAAGTTCAGGTGAACGATAGTAAGTCGTGTGACTTGGCAAATGAAACATTGGTGGAAATTAATTTCCTTTCTTTTTTCATAGGAAATGTGCATATGAAATACTAGTCTCCCAGGCCCAGAAACGTAATGAAAGTGTGAATATAGCTCACATTATTATTGTTTAAATGTCACCCACCATCATTAGTGAAACAAATTCTTTTTGGTATCAACGTAAATCCGTTGTAGTGTAATATATTTATGTTATTGGTGTGATTTCACCTTTAAACTCAATATTTACCCAAGCACTTTAAAAGGTATATTCGAGTGACAGTGCAAAACCAAAAAAAAAAGTCTGTTAACCTCGCATGACCAGAGGATTTGCTCGCATTTTACCGCAGTAGTAACAAGTGAGTGTGTCCAAGCCTGTTCCAAGCCTGTGACATAGAAAGTCACCATTGTGTATTCTTTCCCTCTGTTGTCAGTTTCTTTTAAAGCCCTTAGCCTCCTTCGTAGATATATATACGGCGTGAGCATAATTATTTTTGTGGTTTCCCATTGCTGCTGTAAGAGAAAGTAATAAGACTTTTGAAACTGGGAATTTCGGAACTTTTTAAGTGTGAATGAACCGTGACGACGAAAAACTTAATTATACAGAATAGAAAATGGAACTGGACCACGAATTTGTGTCACATCCATCGTAAAGTGTATTTACCTGCATTCTGACGTAGGCAGGGTAAAAATGAGCAACAAACACATCAATATTCCAATTTCATCGAAATTTCTGTGCAAGTCTTCCTAAAAAGTGGAAAGAACTGGACATCTTTAAGGTGACATACATATATTAAAATTTACTGGATATATCTGCGGGTTCATTTATGCCTCTATGCTTCTCCAAAGATTTTCATATAGTGGAAGAGGCGAAAAAAAAAACGAAATGAGACCGTACACCATAAATTATGTGAACAAGGGCTAGAAAAAGAGGAGGTTGTCAGAAAGCAAGCATACATTATTTAAAGGGAAGAGGAGGCAAGTCGTTGGTTCAAAATGCTTTGCGGTGATTCAACTTCCGCAAAAAAAGGACGAATTTTGACCAGACACGTAAAATCCCCAATGTCAGCTCCCTTCTTTGGTTATTTAGCTTCCTTTCTCCACCACAGACGTCCGAAATCAGACCCAAATCTTGAATTACGTACAGGCTCCCAAGAAACATTTTTTGCCCCCTAACTCCATGTTTCCACCAGGCTGCGCAATAGAGGAAACATGTATTCCCTACAGAATTTTATTGCGGATCCAGCAGAGAAAGCTGTATCACAAACCAACGAGAAGTAGCCAAATTAGGACAGTTTTTCCACAGTTTTCAAAAATGTCTCACAGAATTGAATTTTTAACTCTAGCTATAAATTTATAAACGTGGTTTTTATGGTGACAATTTCTTTGTTAATCATTTAAAACCATCCTTGGATAGTTTTTAATGAGCTGGACATTTTCGATGAATGGTTTGGTACAGTCCTGAGAAATATTCTTTAGACATGTCTCTGTGTTTGCACTGCACCCGGCAGTGACATGCTTAAAGTTTCCCCCCTGATTTTGAGAGGGTGGTTTTGCAAGAACATAGGACTAAGGGGGTTATAAATGTTTCTTGAGACCTTGTATATTAAGTTAAGTTATATAATTTGAGTTAAAATAAAAAAGAGTTTTATAGCATAAATTTGATGTGGAATTAGTCAACTATGTGTAAGTCTCCAGTTCCGCTTAAATAAGAGCAAGATATGTACCTACACAGGTTTTAGGTAAAACCATTATTCCACAGGCTAATTGGTGCTCACCCGATATTTCCTACTAATGAATACCAAATGCATGTGCGAGTTGGATTTGTCAGTGGTTTTCAAATACAAGCGTGTACAGCGATGAGTGAATGAATCACTTCTATAATAAAGAAATTATCCGAAAATACATATATGTACGCTCAACATACGTAGTAAGAAAGGAAGTCTCTTTGCCATTTTTAAAAGACAGAAAATTGTAGAAACCAAAGTTCACGCACGGGGACGGGTCATCCGCTCGTTTGCTACGTCCTTATTTTAAATATCCATGTTTAAATTAATTTCTAATAGAAACTAAATAAGCCTTTGCTAACACGGTTTAACAACCCGATGTTTCAAGGGGCAATGTGCGCCTTGGTGAGAAAACTTATTAGCACATACTGAGCATGGTTAATGTGTGTGCATCCATGTACACACAAATAGGTATATATTATGTACATGTATACGTATATCTATGTCTATTTCGAGTATAATCATATAATGGGCAATGGGAAATTTGTTACTCCTAATGATAGAGCCGGGGTTGTGGACAAACTTTTTATAAAGAGAAATCAGGGCTCGAAAACCCAAACTGTTTTTATTGATACTCCTTGTACACATTTAATACCCTGAAGATTCTCTCGCGGCTTTGCTCTCCGTTATTGTTGACTGGGTACAGGACAGCCTCTGACTGTGTCTATATCTATATATATATGTATATATGTGCATATAGATACACACAATTACATTATGTACAGGTGATATTCCAAAGTATCACGACTTATTTTGACACATTATTACAAGAATGTGTAGTTTTTTTATGGCACCCGTTTTGATTTACAAGTATTAGATGTCGTATTACTGACAAATGTCCTACAATAAAAAAAAATTTGTATATAACTGTCCAGTAAACAGTCCATGACTGCGGTGTTGGCGTTGAAAAACTTGTGAGAAATTTTCAGATCTTCATCATTCCTCCTTTGTTTTTGCTTATGGTGAAAACATACATGTGTATAGGTATACATGTGCACACACCTGTATGGATACCTTTATATACACATCAATGCTCATAATATTTTCTACGGGACACAGTCAATCGAATGTGGTCCCTTGGCACTTGGTAACGGACTAGTAATAATTCTTGCGTCGCACTTGATTGCTTTCAAACAGGACTTTCTTTCTTTCTTATTATAGATTTTGATTGGGTAAAGGGTGGCAGAGGGAAATGGCTATTATTGCAACTCTTGGAAAGCCGATGAGGTCTCATCAACTGTGTAGTTTTGAAACTCAAAAATCATAATTAATCATTTAATGTTATTTTTATTGGACGTACATAATGTGCTTTCCAAAAGTTTTAGTTGTATATATTATAGCATTTTTTTTGTTGTTTTCTCACTTTGCCTGCACAATTAAATACAAGGTTAAACACGGGTCTCAACAAGTCTTGAGTATGCTTCTATACTAACCTACGTAGCCGTTAAGTCTTTTAGGGGTAAAAGCCATTTACAGTAAAAGTTTTTCATGGGGTCCTTTTCCTTCTCGAAACAAAGCCAATTTCTCCCTTGTAGGAACAGTAATGTGTCTTGACCATGCAAATTTGAAGATTTATCTTTTAGTTGTCTCATTGAAATACATTTGACGGGCTTTCAAATTTTAATTCATTTTTGCTCATGGAATAAAAATAGGTGTGAATGTGTGAAAAAAAAAGAAACTTGGCTACAACAGCCAAGATTGTAGGGTTAAAGGGAATTTCGGTTTCCTGTTCAAACCTAACAAATGGGGGTTAAATTTAATGGCGAACTTGCAAATATGGCACATTTTCGGTCCCGATTTTCTCCTGATTAAAATGAATTTCCTGTGTTACCCCGTAACTAATGTCTTTATATTTATTCTGTCTTTACAGAGTGAATGTACGTATTGAGCATGCTCGACTCCAAAGTGAATTCGTTGAGTCCCATCACTCCCCAGAACATGGAGGTAAGTTTAATGGTATGAAAAATAGTTTTTTTTTCAAATTTCTTCGTCATTTTATAAAGAAAATTTAAAGTTAAAAAAAAACGTATACACCAACGGTCATCATCATATGCTTTACAGTGCTATGGGATGTGGGATCCAGAAGTATTGAACCCAATTCCCACGAAGGTGGAAGCCGCCGATATCTTGGATCTGATTGAACCCAATGTCACCTCCACCATTCATCATCTGGGCAGAGAGTTCCATTTCACCAATTCTCATTACCTGCCTTCCATGCCCCAAGATCCATACTGTCAAGCCGACAACCATTACAACGTGGATAGTATTCCAAATGAAGCATCCATGAATAACTCGGCTTTTCATAAGTGTAAGCACCCCTTTTGATACTATAATAAAATAACCATAAATGCGGAAATGATAGAATTTTTAAAAATTAATTTTGTTAATTATTTTAATTAATCATTTTTAATGAATCCCTTATTTAATTAATCCCTTATTGATTTATACGTTTGCACATACAGTTTCAGATGTACAAAACTCCACCTTTCACGACACCTACGAAACATATTTGCCCGACTTAGCCCAGCAGTACCCGAACGGAATGGTTCACGAGCACATGCCAATGCCATTTCCCTTCGGAGGATCTAGTATAAACTCATCCACGCATCACGAGTACAACTGGGATGAATTCCCTTGTGATCAGGATTATTTTCTCCGAAAGCCCGACTATCCCTTCAGTTCAGGTAAGCTTCCTTTTGACCTCATAATTTTGACCTCTTCATCATAGGTCAACTCAATCAAACAAGAAAAAACTTCCCCTTTAACTTTCCCGCTTAACTAACAAGATCTGTGTGGACATGGACACTGTCTTTAATTATGATAGTAATAATTATGGAAGATAATGGTTCACCTGTTTTTTCAATACAATTTTCGTACTCCTGTATATAGAAATCGATTCAGAAGAACTGGACTCAAAATCATCTGGTGAAAGCCATTCCACTCTGACAGATAGCTCGTACACAACGCCCCCAAAAAGAAAAGTTGGACGTCCACCTAAGAAGGATAAAAAGCTCAAAAGAAACGGTAAGTAATACAAGGGAGAGCAAAAAACGTGGACGTTCTAGGCAGATTCAAAATGCATATAATGGTTTAAAAAAAAATAACCTACACAATCAATACTTGTGGTGATTTTGTCCTTCCATAAACATTTAATAGTTACCGGTTAGACATTGAACAGTAGCAATTTTGTGAGTTGTTTATTTTTTGATTGAACACCGCATTACCATCTCCGTCCATTTGGATGGTGAAGGGGGGAAAATCTTTTTGTTTCACTTGTCAATAGTGGTTGTACGCGGGCACTCAAGACTCATTCATAGACTCATTATAAGTGGAAGTTAAACATGTTATTTTTTTTGTCCTTTTCCACTTTTATAGCTTGTTGTTATTGTTGGTTTCTTTCTATATTCCTTCCCCTGTTTTGTCCCCTCTCCGTGTGTACTCGATTGATTGACCAGCGACAATTTTTATTAGAAATACATTAAAATCAGAGGGGAATCAGTCATGTATGAGAAGGAGGCGTGAAGGAAAAATAAATTGTTGTTGTTTTTTTTTCGTCTTTTGAATAAATCAGTCCCACAGACATTTTAAATGTATGTAATATTCAGCAAATTGAAATAAGTCCATAAGACCAGTGATATGACACGGATTTCTACTGACCCAATTTAAGTACCATAATAGCATAGTGTCAAAACTTTTATTATGGTGAAGGAATTCATGCGAATAATTTCAGATGGTCGCTCGCCAATCCTTTTTTTTCTTTTTTTTAATGTATGATCTTGACCTATGAGACACAATTTCTCTGGTAGTATTTGCGGTGATACTATCAACTTTAAAACTCTGTTCTTGTTCTTCAGATTATAAAACTCAACTAGTCTCATGACATAATTAATTACCTGCCCAACATAAACAACCACGTGTCCCATTTACTAGGGGGATCCTCATGGCTGTACCAATATTTAAACGAGAGAGAAAATACTACATTGTTCTAATTAATCCTCCAAAGGGATGTGAAATTCTTGGTTTCTTTTCGCACATTCCCCATATGAAAGAATGGGCAGGTAGTGAGTAACTCCTTCCAATCTCTGTTTGTGACTTTTACATTTGTTTTTGTTTCTTAAATATCCATGTGCACTACTGACAATGCACTAAAACATAAGACTCTTGCCAGTTGAAGGGGAGAAGGTCATGTCAAACTTCTGCCATAATCATGCTTAAATTTGTTGATATGCGATCGAGAAATTTACACTGTGTTTGGCTATTATATAACATGAGTTTCCATCCACGTGTGAGAGCGTGAGAACTTTTTTCTATAGTGAACCTGCTCCCATAAATTAATTCCATGTGAAAAGACTGTCTCAGGTGTGCTGCTGGTGCTTTCGTCTCTTTCTCACTCATGATGCTATCTAAATAGGCGGCACGCTTTTGTATGTGAATGCAGTTATTAAAAAAAAAAAAGCTCATGTTTGCATCGTGTTCCTATTATTAATTGATCAGACAAAATATCACTGGCTTATTTTGGAGTTATAGGGGCATTGTGAGTCAAAGGAACCATCTGGTCACACTTTTGTTTGTACTTATATTATATGTATGTAGCTATATATTAAGTAATTACGTATGTAATTGTAATGCATATTTTTTGCTTTTCTCTTTCCACTCACAGAGAAAAAGACGGGAAGGCTTTGGGAATTCATCCGTGACTTATTAAAGAATCCCGACTACTGCCCCAGCCTGGTGAAATGGGAGAATGCTGAAGAAGGCTTGTTCCGCTTTGTAAACAGTGAGAAAGTGGCACAACTCTGGGGACAGATTAAAGGCAATCCCAGGATGACCTACGAAAAGCTAAGCCGAGCCATGAGGTGAGAAGAAGGAGTCCTTGTTTGTATCAATTTCTAAAATATAAATAAATTTAATTAGCTAATTAATTCAAATCGCGATTTTTTCCCATTAAGAACCAGTTTTTTATAGCGATGAAGCAAGTTGAAAAACAAACTTACAATTAGTTGCAAGTGAATGGAGATAATAATTATTTTTGGTCTGTCTTCCAGGTACTATTACAAAAGCCATGTGTTTGAACCAGTATTAGGACGACGGTTGGTGTACAAGTTCGGGCATAATGCGACCAATTGGAGGCCTATTAACTCAGCCTTCATAAATGCTCCCAAAATGTACGCCTAATCAAACAACGGAGGGAATTCATCTTTTTTTTAGAAGAAAAAAATATGTATTCAGCTGATTTCGTTTTTTTAAGTGCTGAATTCATTATGACACAAAAACCACCTGTTCTTGTGATTTCCTGTCCTTATACATGTACAGAAAATTTTTAGTTTCCAGCAGTTCAACGTTGATTATAGAAATTAATTATTTAAGTTTTTTAGTAGTAATTATAATATGAATAATTATTACTATTAAAATGTTACGTCAATTACAATACGTACACAAATCACTCTATTAGTGACTGAGATTGTTTTTTCAGGATATGTTGTGAAACGTTTTTTTTTTCTTTTTTTTCGAATATGCGATGTTTTGTTTGTTGTGCTTGTATATAAATGCCTACATCTTTAAGGTTTCTATATGCGCGCTATCAGTGTTGGTATTTAAATAGGTATAAGTTTTGTCGTGGTTGAAATAACTTGTATGGACTAAACAAAATCTCTCTGTCGGGCCATTTTGTAAAGCAATTTCAATTATTCAAAAGTGTAGCACGAGAATTGCGAAAAAAATCCACGATGGATTTTACATGAGCTTGGACTTTTCAAGATTGCATGTAGATTATATTTTATTTAGTTTAATTCTTCCGATAAATTATGTGAATTGGGTTGTTATAATATTGAGGTGGCTGAATGTTCGTCAATTGATGATTACGTTGGAAGGCTGTGAAGTAACTGGATATCACTTTCTCTGTGCTGAAAGGGTTTTGTCCACATAAAGGGGTTGAAATTACACAATGAAACTTCGGTCTTACCTACATATATTAAACTTCTTGAAAGACTTCCATAAATATGTCTCCAAAATTTACAAGTATATGCCCAACTCGCCCATCAGAGATTTGTCACAGTATGTGACGTGGATCTGCATAATGTATAGACATCCATACATCGATGTATAAGAATTAAAATGCCAATTTGTATTTGTTGGCCTAAAAAATTTTGTGTTATTATTTTTAAAGTGATCCTTGAGACTTTGGGTGATTTTAATTTAATTTCTATTAAGTTCTAATTACCGTTATGTCATTATTTTAATTTAATCCTTTTGCTCATCACCCGGTTTCTTTTTGTTATACACTTTTTTTTGTCTTAATTTTGGCGTCGTTACATTTTGTAATTAATTTTCGTTAAAAAAAGCGCTGTAATTATAAAATATAGCTATGGCTAACATAAAAATATAATGGGAAATATAGTGGTGAAGAAAAACCCATAACGGTCATAAAAAATGTTTCTGGGTCTGTCTCAAACGTCCAAATGACTTTTGGTTCCGTGTGACGTTCACCAGCTTTCCCCAGACCGTTTTCTTTTGTACATTAAAATCCCTTGTAGGACATAAAATTAATTTATATTTTAAAAAACATGGTATGACTCAGATATCCGCTGATATTCAGCACCTTGTTTGTATAGTTTAGCAAGAATATTTTAGAAGTTTACACAATCGTTCTATTAATATATTGGGATCGTATGACATAATATATGCATGCATATAAACATGTAAAATGTATATCTTTAAAAAAAATCAAATGTTGTTTGTATATGACCTTTTCCATGTTTACTATATAGACTAGCTCATTGTTATAAATTTTTACTCTCAAATCTTTTAAATTATTACACCCTTTTATGTCTGCGTACTTTTTATTAATCTTTATACCTGCGTGAATGCGTATTATATGTTAATGTGTTATAGCTATGGTAGACTTCACCACGTGTCAATCGTACTAATCTGAGTCGAAAAGAAAGTCATGTGTGGAGCCTTTTGAATCCCGAAATCGTCCGTGTGCTTTTGATGGTTAAATTGAGCCCCGAAAGCGTTCACCATTTTGTGTAGTAAATCAAACGAAAGTTTTGTATAAAAAAAAAAATATGTGTTGAAAAGAATGCATTTTAGTATTGATACCCAGTAATCTAACAATCTTTCTAAGGTGCTAGACAATCCGAAAATTCTATAGAAAATATTATAATAATCTTGATGTATATATATTTGGTTTAGTATTCGGGGCCAATTTTATTTAATTTTGTAGATGTTACAAACGTCAGAAAAATCGCTACTATTGTACCTGCGCTGCGTCTATATTATATCTTTTACAACTAGGCTGAACCTTGCAAACTGTCCACACGATGTTTGTTTGGGCTTCCAGGTCATAATGTACTTCAAAAAGTCCGCTTTAAATATTTTTAATTCACTTCATGCCGATAAATTCACATGTCTTTGGAAAACAAGGGGAATTCTGTACCGATAGTATCCTTGTCTGTTGACAACGACAAAAGACATTGAATGAGATTGAAAATTTTGTCTAGCTAATTTTGCTTCGGTATTTGTGACCTTTACACAACGGCTCTAAATACTTTGAATGTACAAATAATTGTTCTACATCATAACCCAGTAGATTTGTCATATCAAAAACAGTAAAACATGTGATTATTCCAAATCAATTTAAAGAAGTGTGTGAATAGAAAATAGAAAGAGATGATGTACTATTACAATACCTATACCCATGTCCCCCTATATTGTTTTGCTACTTCCGTTTTTTTTTTACTAACCATTGATGTTTACAGTAAATAAGGTATTAGTGACGTGAAGAACGTAATTAGATGCATAGACGTAAGAAGTTAGACACACCCGGTGTTAGTACACAATTTTGTTATTATTGTTATCTTACCAAGAATATTTATAAACATTCAAATAATCGTCATATATTGTTGTCAAGAAAATAAATGTCTGCTCATTGGTGTAAATAATGTCCAAAATTTTACTTCCTGGCGAAAATGGACTTAAAGAACAACAGAGCCCCGCAATTATTTTTTGCAAACACGCATTTACGTTTATGATCGAGATCACCCGTCGCATTTCTTGTCTTTTGTAATCATTGAATGCTCTTTGACATGTTCTCTTCCGGAAAGTATTTCATCATGTTTTAATTTTGGTTCCACCTTCCGTTCCAAAGATCTTCAACTCTTCGGATAAAAAAGGGAAAACCAAAGGGGAAAGTCCACCATATTGGATGGACATAATTAAATACAAGGCGATTATTGCACGCCTCTAGGGAACTGGTACATATTACGTCATCCTTTTTCCGGGTCAAAGGGACTGACTGACCCCTATGGTGATGACAGAATGGCATTGCCGTAAACGGAAGGGTCTGAGGGACTGACTGACCCCGATTGATGACGTAATATGTACTACTTCCCTGACGGGCTGTATAGCTTCCCTATTTTAAATATAAATGCAGACTTGTAGGTAAGCATAAAATGTACAAGTTTTTATTTTAGAACTAAAGTAGTGAAAAATTCGGCTCTACGGTAATTTAATATACAAATTGTATTGTAAAAAAGCAATCATAATGGAGACTATCATTAGGACAAACCAATTTTGTTACATCTGGAGGTAACAAGTACAAAAATGTCACATGTATACAGATATACGGATTTGGAAGGTCTACGTCTTGCTCGTGTAGTAAAAAAGATGGAAAGAGATTTATTATGCATCTTCGCCACCATCGTCTGTGGCTTCCTGTTGAACCCTTTGCATAACCACCACATCGTTCTTGTGATGATTATTATTGTTAGCCGACACTCGTCTCAATTCCACTAGTGTGAACTATTTCCAAAGGACATTATTAAAACATGAGGGAAAAAAATGTTCCGACATTCAATCGTAAGTGTGCGAAACCATTTATGTATAACATTAAAAATTAAATTATATTACATTGCATTAGAAAAGACTTTCCCAATAATTGTACAAAACGTGTAAACGAACATGCCCAAATATACAGGGAACCCCTTACATATTGGTAAAACATGAAGCCAGTTATAATTCAACAAACATAAATTCACCCGAAAAATATAATAATCAATCCACGAAAACCAATGCAACTCATTTGATTGCTTCATTTTTGAAAGACAATAAAATGCGTACAATACAAAATAATAATAGCAGATAAATAATACATGGACACAGTATTAAAATAAAGGTGATGGTTTTGTTTTGTTCTAAAATGTTGAGATGGGTCATATATCCGTGGCTAAGATTTCACAGGTATACATACATAATATAGCAGTTCCATACGTTTTAAGCACTATAGCCCCGAGCGATGATGTTGAACTGAAATCAATAATACAATTTATCGTACAGGTATAAACACAAGACATTTACTTGCTTATCCCGGAAATTGCTTTATCTTTGCCCGAGTAATCCAACTCTCAAGCACAATCCATTTCAAACAGTTTATAACTTTTAGCAACTGTTTCATCAACTATGTTGTCACACGAGTGCTCAGAGCTCATTAATCATATGTATATAAAAATTTAAAATTTGAAAAACCGACCGAAAAAAAAGCGATAGCGTAAACAAATACATCGGTGTTCAAATGTTCCGGTGCCAATGAGAACTTATTATGTTTCCATTTATACAAATATGCAAATAAAGTGGAAATTATTATTGCTGTTATCCCAAATGGAGTTTTCTCGTTTGGAGCTTATCTTATCCGAATACCCTAGTTTAAGCCCCCGCGAACAGAACGCTCGATGATAAATTCAGAGTGATAGCAGAAAATAATGTTGAAAGCACATTGTTTACACGTCACATGAAAATACATGTGCAAAATCATATTTATGTAATCTATATATTATGTAAGTATAGCATCATTTTAAAGCACACATTTGCGTACAAAGAATCATACACTGCAATTTAATTTATTCCCCATATGTCCAAGAAAAATGATTAAAAGCTGCTATTTGCGTATAATAATTATTAGTATTTGACTTTACCTTTAATGGATCCAATGTTATTTTTCGAAATTCAAGCGCAAAACTAAGGATGTAAATATCCAAGAAGACTGCCATCATCCACTCAGTTGTCACTGAGATGATGTGAAGCTCCCAAGCGCCATACTCCTTCTCCCAACGAGTTGGGTCTGGGCCTCCGTTTTCTGTTACGCAAAATAAAATATATTCAGGACGTATTATAAAATAAATCTATTGAAAAATGCATTAGATATCTCAAGCGTTGGACCTTCGCCAGGGAATTTATTCATTGCAGCTGGATATCAATCACTTTCCCATTGGTATCGATAATCATATTACACACAGAAATCTGTATTACTACACTTTAAAGAGAAACCCACAATTATCTACAATTGTCTCGCCAATCTCACCTTATCAGGCGTCTGCGAAAAACTGAAAAAATGTCAACAGCTACATATTTCATTTAAAAAAAATTCCGGCCCGCTAACGAAAATTAATTTTTCTTAAATTTCACGTGGTGAAATAGTTTAATTTCTGCTTCTCCAATTTATTATGATGAGAGAGAAAATTGTGTTAAAGTTCAATGAAATACAACTAATAGTCTCTCAGTAGAGTAAATTACCAGATGCGAAAAAATCACGGGTAGTGAATCAACGATTTTATCCCTGTAACCCTTACTAGTTACTAAAATTCTTACTCTTTGGGTAAATTCATTATTTTAACAGGCTGACTGGAGGTAAATGCATTTGACTTGCCATAAGAAAAATGTATGGGCAATCGTGTTACGTCTATCCCAAATAACATTCTTGTCCCAAATTGCCTCTTGTAATCTCCACTTTCTCTCTCTCTCTCTCTCTCTCTCTTGTTTAATGCTTTGCCATGTTGACTTTAGGATTAGCAAGGAACATCACCCAAGCCTCCAAAGTACACAAACGATGAAGAAATCCCGAGATTAGTTCAAACAATACTTACTTCGATATTGCCTGATGGAAACAGTTCCCACACCGAAGCAAATGAAAAAGAGAATGCACACCATTATCCCCAGGAAGACGCGGATCCAAGCAATGACTTTGGATGCGAATAGAGGAACCATTTTAAAGGTGAAAATAGACTACAAAAAAAATAAAAGTGTCGGATTAATATTCATTTGTGAGCGTTAGCCGGGTTTCATGTAATAACGTGTGGTTTCACCTATACATGTAATATATTCGTAATTTACTCCTAACATTTACGGTTACTCCGATCTGGCACTAAAATGCTTAAAGACGCACAGAAGCAATTTACCTGCAGAATTAAATACAGCCCGCCCCCTAAAAATGCCATGAATGCCCCGGTGAAATGTCCGCCGTAAGAGTGAGTTTCTTGGAAACTCCCCACCATTGTTGTCCCCACCGACGCCGTGAGACCAAGGAAGAGGCCGATGTTATTTAACAAACTGTTCACGCGACTACTTTTCCCCACAAAATATTCATCAATTTGCTTGAAGCGAATGTACACCACAATGGCCACTGGAAGAATAACGAATAAAATTCCAAAAAAATTATTCAGTAGTCACAATTTGGTGGAAAGAATCATGCTTAAAAAAAATGCACAACGTTTAGTAATGGCAAATAAAATTAAGAATAAACTAAAAGAGTACTAAAACACTTACAGAAAAAGGAGGAAAAGAAGAGTAAAAGAGTAAAAACTCCTTGGGCAGGCGGGTACGCTCCCGTATCGGAAATGTAGGAGAACAGAGGATTAATTGTTCCAGCAGAAACACTTATGATATATCTGAGAAGAAAACAGTATAAATCTTTTGATTGTATTCGCCGCTGTAGAACAAGATTATTTTAAGAAAAATTCAGAGGAAAATATTAAAAAAATTGAACTTACGTAATGGCAAAAGTTACAGGGAAGAGAATCCCTGCAGCGAGTGGATACAACCATAGTCTTTCGTGGATCATCTTTAATTTTGTACTCAAAAATACTTTCAAGACAAAAATTTATTGAAACGAGTGACGTCGTAAGTCGTAATTATGCAATAATATGTTGAATTTAACAGCCAATTGTTATGAATCCAATAGCTTCCATCACTGTCACAGACACACTGAAAGGAGGTATTAACGCATCAAATCTATTTAAATTTGCTCGTCCAAACAGGGCCTATATAAACTTGGGTGCTCCATAGTCCATGATGGAGAAGATACATTCATTAAAGATCTTATCTCCCCTTATGGTGGATCTCCACAAGTCACAGGTGAGTGGATTTGTCTGTATAGTGAAGTGTGTATCCGGATGGGAGTGAGTAAATATGGAAAAAGGACTTTAGCCATATCCTTCATTGGCAGAATTATTCATACATATCAGAAATATTCATACATTTGACTGTACAAATTGTGTCCCATACAAGTCATTGTTATTACGCATTTTAAGCTTGCTGGTTGCCGGAAACGCAAAGTGAAAACATTTCAACTTCCTCTATCAAAATTGTCTCATCTTCCCCGTTTTCTAAGTACCAGGATTGTTCATGAGAAAGTCGTCAGTCAACAGGACGCGAGTCATCCTGAGAGCGGCTTTCCATTAACACTAGAAAGGAGTAAAGCAAAAAACATTGTGTTTCAAAATGCTGTCACCCATTGAGGAGGAAAAAGTCCATTTCTCAGAATTTAAGTGAGCCTCATTTGTAGTCATCTGTGCATTATCGAGTGTAATCATTCTCTATCTTTTAAGTGTTCATCATTGCTCATTCGTTTACATTGTTTGATTTTAACACTTTTCAAGTTCACAAAAAGGTAGGTCTCACACAGTCCAGAGCATGTGACGAAAACATTTTTTGACGTCATTTTTCCTTCTTCCTCTCATAATGGACTGATGTGACCTTTGTACTAATATTATTATCTTCTACTACAAAGTTACTAATACTACTAATGGGATAAATGAATGATTAGTTTTTTTTTTAAATTCAGGGCAAAACTGATTCACTTCTACACTTATTTCATTGCTGGTCTTAAATTTTGTACATTTTGATTTTCCGTCATAATTTACTACATACGCTCGCACACGTGTGGGAGCAAACGTATCGAAATAGTTTCATAGCAATGTCAATCGCTCACCTGTAACACCGTGAGATGGGCAATAAAAATTGTACGAGTAGGCATATAGAAACAGAATAAAAAATATACTCAAATTTTTATGCCACCAAACGTAGGACTTGTCGTATTTGGCAATGTCAAGTAGCATCCCCCAAACGCGGAAGTAAAAATAATGTGTTACAGTAGTTGTACCAGGAATTAATACAAAGTGAATGAACTGTAGTGAATCTACATTAAAAGTATGCAATTATGAAATATTTTTAATTTACCCGCAACATTATGGCACAATTGTCTTGAGCGCATTGTAACAAGTGGAATCTGGCTTCTCGATGTGTTTGATGGGGAAATGACTTAGTTAAAGACGGAAGTTCACACACCATTTTTTGCCAAAGTTATGGGTGGAATAAATAAAAATATCCGTTGCAATATGTTTTTCTACTCTTATAAAAACTGTTCTGAGGATGTCATCGCACCATATGAAATCATTAAAAAAGGAAACAAAATCTGTGGACTGGAAGACCACATCCACCCCAAGTTTCAGTATTCTGTGGCAAGGAGCAATTTCCTCTCAGCCATAAACATCGGAAATTGGCTTTTGCAGGGCGATGGATCGTGCATGGAATAATTTCATTTTTAATACCAAATATGGATTTATAGTGAGTTTATATATGTTTACGTTGCGAAACAGCACATCCAAAAACAGAGTGTAGCCATGCATGTACTTTATGGTGAAAAAACTGGGAAAAACTACACTAATACAGAAATCCAATAATTATCACAAAAACGGCCAGAATTTCAAATTATTGCTCATTGACTCATGCCCTACAGCATGTCCCAGAATGACCTTACAAAAATGACGTTGAGTGTATTTACGACGGTCTATCATGCAGAAAAAAAAGCAAACATTGTCGACCTAAAGATGAAGATGTTCTGAAAATACTTATGCTATACAATAGGCAAACAATTGTTTTTGTCGTATCCGTGCAGATCAAACAAATCTCATCGGTTTTAATGAATTCTCACAACCTGAATCGCCTTTCCTCGAATTACTGATGAGATGCATAAATCCAACAAAGCCAACAAGCCCTTTAAATCCGTGATTTTTGAACTATACTAGTATAAACAAGGTAGGTTATACGTCAAAGCCGAGATAATTATAGCCGTACGTCCCCATATGTCTTTGTTGAATGAGTCATCTATAAACCTCCTTAGATTTGCCCCTTACAGATTGTGCAAATTGTTTCTAGAAAATCCCGTGTGCCTCCTATCTATTGTCCCATGGAGAACAGTCAGTGCTGTCCCACTTTCATTGCGAAAAGTGTTGCAAGTAAAGCCACAAAACGGTGGCATAAAACTTCGGTTTCGTGTCTGTAAAGCTGTTCACAAGGATTTGAGCTGGACAAAACCAGTAATTTTTCCCCTTTAAATGTTGAGGTTTCGGAAATAACGGCTTTTTAAAGAAGTCCCCAAGCCTGTCTTGTCAAGTATGTGGTAAATGGTCCACACGTGGTAAAAGAAGCAAGAGCATATGGAACTCTTATATAGGTATTATACCCAGTAGTATTACTGAATCAAATTGGAATTTCCTGACCAATGTTTTCCCGTGTCTCACATTTGTGTGACATGTTCTAATTCATATTAGATTGAATAACCTTTTCAAAGTCGTCATTAGCATGTCGCCGGCTAGAAAGTTTGCATTGTGCTATAAGGACATAAATCGCAGAATTATAAGCACATCAACAAGGAATTTCTAGCAAGCGCCCGTCTTGTGCTTGAAGCGAAGGAAATTCTCTCACAAATTATTGTGTCTCCTGATTTAAATGCCTGTGAGCGGCCTCAATGCCGATGAGGTAGAAACTGGCTCTCAGGAACAGAAGACTTACCGGCCGCTTGCGTTTATCCGTTTCGGAAATTGCAAAATTCCAAAAGATTTACATATAGGTATTTATACAAACTGTTTTTTTTTGTGCAACTGCAGTGAATTGTTGAGTTTTAAGTGACGTTTGTTTTGTTGGCCGCACACACGTGTCACAGATGAGGTTCGTCGACAATTAAACTAATAAAAAAGTGCGTTTAGTGACCCGGTCAAAGTGCACTCACTCACAGTGGGATGTTTTTCGTGAGTGATGTGCTTTCACAAAACTCAGAAATTGTTGAAATTTTCCGGCGCGTGGCCAATGGATTTTAATTTTTCTGGTAGCCTCCGCAGCATTGTTGCTCTCCGCTGCTCAGGATTCCAAACGATTTCTTTACAGTACTGCATTTCCTGATTTTTTTGTGACATTTGTGTAAGTTTTAATTCTTCTGCAAGCGGAAACATTTGTTTCTCCAAAAATTAGAAAATGGATCCCGAGAGGTAACCAAGAATAAATGTTACTCCTTTGTTTACAAAATGGTAAATAGGAATAATTGTAATTTACTATACAATTTTTTTGGACTTCCAAAGTTTTTGCCAATATCCCGTCACCGTCATGGACTTCAGACCGCCACTAAATTTTTCACAAAACATCACAAAGGTAAACATTTTTTGCTACGCCCGTTCATACATTCTGAATCCAAGCAAAAGAAATTAGAATTTTGAAAGTCCATGAATTTTCTACTGTAAAAGTATGAAAAGGAAACATTTTTATTATGGAGTTCAGGATACTTATTCCTTACATTTAATTTAAATGCGTATGTAGAGGTTTACCGAATTCGCTCGGGTTGACAATGCTAACTTCAAAGTCAATCAGATGTTAGAAATGTGGGTGCTGTATTTCTATGGCTAGTAATTCCCGATAGCGAAAAAAAAAATAGATTCCCGTCTTTTTCCTGATTCTCGAGCCAAATTCCTTTTGAAAAAAACCAATTAGTAAAAAAACACATTTTGGAGGTTTCACTGGTTCGTCGGAGGTTGTTGGAACTGCTTGTTGGATTTTATGGAGACAAACCACCAACCCCCGCAACACTTTTGCAAGGATGTCCGTTAGCGCTTTTTTGGGACAATTGTAGATTGAAGCAGACTACCCATGCCAGCTGCGAATGTTCTGGGTCGGCATACATGTTTTCGTTGAAATCACCCGGGCCTTGTTATTCTATGGAACTTCGGCAATTATTCTCTTAGGTAAGGTTTCATTCTCTTATTTGTTGTTTCCTTACATCATAGAAACTAGGTCCATTATTTAGCAATGTCCTTGATTTCCACAGGAGTGACATTAAATACTCTATCCTTTTATATCCTGATGTCCTCTGGCCTTGCCAAGAACGGTAGTGGAATCTATCTTTTGGTATTGGCCATGTGCGACTCCGGAAATCTTCTCTTTAATTACGCTGTTGGTGTAGCACGGGGGCAAATCCCTCAATTTAATACTGTCTTTAAGGTAAGAATTTTCAATTTTCGATTTAATTGATCCCTGTATACAACTGTCTCGATGCGATTTTCAACTTGCTTCTTTTTCAGGAAAACGAATGGCTGTGTCGAATCCATGGCGTACTCGTAGAATTATTTCAGCTGTACTCTGCATGGATTGTTGTGGGATTTACCATGGAAAGATGTCTAATTGTTTGGTACCCCATGACCATGAGAAGGGTCCGGAAATACCGTTCAAAACTCGTTCTCAGTGCATTTGGGATAGTTTTCACGGCCCTGGCACTTTCCAAACTGTTTCTTACGGGTGATTAAACCAATTAAAAAAATTTACAAGTATTTAGAAATAGAATAATAAGTAGCTTCAAATAATAAAAACCTTCAATTAAAGGCCACTTTAATTTTTCGTCTCTCTGGCAAAAAATAGGCTTTGAAGGTGACAGCGTTTTCGGCTATTCTGCATGCAAATCCAAAAGGCACAAATGGGATGGAATGGTTTACGTGGGTGTAGCCTTCCAAACTTGGATCCCTACTTTCCTGGTGTCCCTCTTCAATGGATTTATGTTTTACAAGTTGAAAAAAATTAAAACGAACCGAAATAAGTTAACTGGTAAGCTGTATTTCATATTAAGACATGACTGTATTTGGGTAAATGCCAATTCTTGCATTTCCCCGGCATTCCTAGTGTCCTCTGTGAAGGTAATATGCTCATCATTTGTTTGCTGTTACAGCTTCTAGGAATCCTCGACCCAATAATGGAGAAAGACATCGAGGTTTTTTTTACCGACCCAGTGCGACCACACCGATGCTCGTGGCCGTTTCCCTCGCCTATTTAATTCTCGTCTTCCCTCTAGGCATCGTCCAAACCGTGGAACTTCAATGGAAAGTCGTGAATCGGAACCGACCGACCGATCAGCAGCTTTACGTAGATTGGTAAATTTAATTTCGATATTTTGAATACAATTTAAAAAAATGTTTATATTTTTTTATAATGTTAAATCTTATTTATTGTTACTTATATATATGTTTACTTCCTTCTCTGGTATTTCAGGAGGATGACCCAACTTCTACTGAAGTTCATCCGTTCCGTTTGTTTCTGTTTCTACCAACTCAACTTCTGCATCAATTTTTTCCTCTACTTCGCCTCAGGCGTTCAGTTTCGGGCTCATTTATTGTACAAATTACGGTGTTGGTGGAAATTTCTACGATGCAAATGCTACTCTCGTTCTCAGTTAGAAGCCACAGAGCACAGTCAATCCAATGCCAAGTCCTTAATCTCACAAGTTCATTCCTCATCTCTACTTTAAAATTATGTATCTTTATTCGACATTTTACAGGATAATAAATTATGAAGTTTATACAAAAAAAATATACAAAATCATCATAAAAAATAAAAATATGAATTGAATACAATAGTCAGTGTGGAATGGAGTGTCATTTTTTTTGGAAGCTTCCTAGACAAGTGCATTAGCAAATTGAAAAGTCAAGATTTCAGGCTTCTTGAATTGCTTAACACAAACCGTTGACCTTCTCTCAGGTGCTAGTTAAAAGCCTTTGACCTTCTCTTAAGTCCTAGTTAAAAATGTTTGACCTTCTCTCAAGTGCTAGTTTAAAAACCTTTGACCTCTCCTCTCACCTACCAGTTAAAAACCCTTTTGGCTCATCCTTCAAAAAAGCAGTAGTAAATAATATATATTTTTTTTAAATTAAAAAATGACCCATGACCCAAGCTTACGGGTATGAGGTGAACGACTGTCACGTTTAGAGTCACTGTCACCTTTAGACACCCTATATTTATGTGGGGGAAAATGCAATTATTTGTAGAATGCCATCTAAGAGCAGAGGATAGGATTGCTTGGAAGCATTGCAGTGGCGCTGGGCGCCGTCTGGTGGCCGATGGAGCAATTAATAGCCAAATCTCGTTCCTATGCCAAACACCGGCAAAATACTGACGGCCCAATGCGACTCAAACGAAATACATACGAAGTTATGTCCCCAACCAGTCCCATTGGAACTCTTACATGATCTGTCGAGGATGGAAGCAACTGACACTGACATCATATAGGATTTTTTTTTGTGATAAATACTCTCTCGGTCAACCTTAGTCAAGATCGGTGGTGCTGTGATCCCTGGGAGTTGTATTAATCATAATAAGCGGGAGTAATTTTTAGCCTTTTTTTTTTGACTGTCCGAGTTTTATCAAAACGTTGTGTTGTGTACGAGTGGACTTTTTGTTTTTACGGAGTCATTAAAAAATTAACATCGGACGTAAATCGTGGAGTAGTGCGGAAGGATTGTTTCCATTCACATTGTACATTTCATTTCTTATAAGAATCAAAGTAAATCTTTTAATCCAGTTTCAAATATGCTCATTAAAGTCAAGGTAAGTACAAGTTTCTCTCTTCAAGTAAAAGTAAAAAAAAAAAATAGTTTTTCTGGTGGATATTTCTTTGAATGGACCAATATAGTTTTGTTTTTATTTTAACTCGGCATTTGAACTCGGTAGTGTAAATAAGTGTAATTGTGTAACAGTAAACAGTATAATGTGTATAAAGTTTCTGTTTTTTATTTTATTTTCAGACGTTGACCGGAAAGGAGGTGTGTTAAAAATTCAGTTTCTACAACTTTCTCGTTCTTACAGTTAATCTGGATGGGGTGACATACATCTACGGTGACATTGAAGTTGGGCAAAATTGGGGTTTAAATAATAGGGTTTTGATGTTCTTTTTAGATCGAAATTGACATAGAGCCCACGGACAAGGTCGAAAGGATCAAAGAGCGTGTAGAAGAGAAGGAGGGAATCCCCCCACAGCAGCAGAGATTAATCTTTTCTGGCAAGCAAATGTAAGTTTTGATGGAGTTCAACCGGGTCGTGGGCTGTTTTGTTTTGTGTGTACATGTGTCATAATAACAGTATTAATTATTTGTATATTTTTTCTGTTTCTGATGTAGGAGTGATGAGAAAACAGCACAAGACTATAAAGTTCAAGGAGGCTCAGTATTGCATTTGGTTTTGGCTCTTCGCGGTGGAGGGGCAGAGTAAAATTGTATAATGTTCTATGTGTCTATATATGTGGTTTCACTCCCGCCCGGCCCACGTTATTTTTTCGATTTAATTTGTAAGACATTCGTCAACATCCCAAATTTTCATACTGTTTCGAACTATTTAAAATGAATATTTTAAAATGCTTGAGTATGCTTGAATTAAATCCAGTATACTTCGATATGTTTAAAAATCCGAATTAGAATTAAACGTTGTAAGGGATGGAGAAATGAATTAGCTGAACATTCACAAATTATTTGCAAAGTAAGAACAAATATTAAAATGTCCGCATATTAAAATGTAAGCATAAACTCTGACTTTTAAAGATCAGAAGTGCTTGCCATACGATGGAAGTTAGCACAGTTTATTTCTGTCTTCTGCGTCGAGACTTCATTCACATAATATAAATAAAAATAAAATTAAAGATTGGTAACGTCTTTGCAAACAGACTGTGCTTCATGTAAAAGTCTAAATTAGTAGTTAGTTTAAAAAAAAAAGGAGATCATACAGTGGATACGTACACTACTACCAGTTTCAAAAATATCTTAAGATTTTTCTTCTTTCTCCCGATTGTACTTCTCCAATTCTTTGAGAAATATTGCCTTTGGTTTCATTACATTGGGTCGATCACCTCGGCATTTCGGGCAGTACCATTTACCTTTTGGTTTGGAATTCAATTGCACACAGGAGAAATGAAACCACTCAATTGGGCAAAGATCGTTGTCGCAGCCAATCATTTCGCCGTACGACACCTAAATTAAATAAAGATCAATTAGAATAGACAAATTCGCATATTTGGAATAACATGCCGAAATTACAATTACAAACCTGATCACAGAGACAATAAGTAGGCTCATCAGGATCGATGGGAATGTGAGGTGGAGAGTGCTCGGGCTGCTTTTTTCGCTTCTTGCTTTTCTTTTCCGAGTGTTCCCTTCTATGATGAGATTTCTTTGGCGTGGTGGATGATCCGGAATTTCCTGCGCCAGATGATCCACCTGCCCTGTCTTCTGTGTGATTCGATCCAGAACTTTTCGTCGTAGTTTCATACATGGAATAGGAGTTTCTACTGGACACGGTGTCGTAAGCATAACTATATAAATGCGTCGAGGAGGTTCTGGCATACGAGTGGTGATAATCTAATCCTGGCAGTGGTTCAACAAACGAAGTTGCTTCCAATGTTGACGGGCCCAAAATGGATGGTACATACACCTCATGCCGAGCTCGTCTGGCTCTTTTGATGTGCTTTTCAATTATTTCCGACGCTCTAAAGTCAGCTCTTGTATCGGGATCTGGCTCCCTCGTATAACCTAGTAACAATATGTACGTGAACATGTTTCCATTGTTGCACTAAGTAAACTCGTAAAGTACACATTACACGTATCACACTCAAATCAACTTACCCAAATTTTTTATGTCAAGATCTAGCTGTCGTACTTTATTATCCATGTAATCTTGAATTTGCTGAGTTATTTGAAGTTTTTCATCTCCCTTGTCTTGAGCACTTATCAACGCATGCTGTATCTTCACCTTCCAAGCGCTGGAATTGGGCAGATCTGGACTTTCCAATAGAGCTGTTAATTGATGCTCCACATCTTTAAGAAATTCTGCAAAAAATTTTGAAATGGTAATCAGTAACAGGTCATTTGAAATGCATCTCATGTTACGCATAATATTCTGCTAAATTAAAACTGTTTCAAAGCCTACTCTGATATTCAACATCCAATTCCCTCATTCGAGTGGCTTGTTTCTGAACATCATCGGGGAGGTTCTCGCACGAGTCAAAGTAATCTTCTAAATACGTTGCCAAAAATAGCGACTCCAATGCCTGTTGATTTATCATTTTTTTAAAAGTCTCTAAGACCTGACAGGTTCAGAATGCTTTCATTCACCCAATGCAACGACAACCCCAAACTTTTGCTTTCCACGCCCAAAGTTTCACTTTTTCCCCGAAAACAATGAATTTGAAGGGTTACTACATAGATTGGAAGATCCTAGTGTTTTTTGTCCCATCCGTTATCCACACACCCGTTCGTTCTCCCGTGTTTACTAATTGTTACTCACAGAATCTCAAAATTATGTTACAGGGAGAAACAAGCCTTTTAATTCTAAATCACTTGGATGTTGGATGAGAAAAAGCAGGGAAAACAAATGTGACAGAATGAATTTCAATTTCCCCCTGCCGACGCAGGACCCAACTCGATGGTGCTGATTCCTGATCCATGGTATGCATCCTATAATAAAGCCACATCAACAGACCAAGAGACGCGGGTGGGAAGCTTCCTTTTTAGCTTCTCCGAAAATTCCAAGAGGAAGCCTCCGGAAAAACTGCGGAAAATTCATTGATTTTTAATGTGATTTTAAATGCAAAATTTCATCATTTTCCAGGAACTTCTACGATTTTCATTTGAAGACAAGGTTTTACAACTTCATGACAAATTGCAAGGAAAAAAGAAATTGTTGCTCATGTAATTGTGTATTATTACGCGTTACCCTAATCACTAATCACCAATAAACATTTGCCATTCCGACTTCTGCCGTCGAATTATCTGGAACAGAAGTGCCCCATTTTAGTGTTATCAGCAAATTGGGATTCTTGAACAGTCATTAAATTTACAGGCTACTTAATAAATGTACGTATAAAATCAATCAATTTACTTGCAACACCATCATTTACTATATTACTGTCATTGCAGCTCGGAAATCATGTAGATACCAAGGTATGACATCCGAATCGGTATTCGAATTCAAATCGGAATTATATTCATATTTTTCAGTATTTTAATCGGAATT
>JAQGBT010000597.1:0-47167 GCA_034698585.1 Disparrhopalites patrizii | reverse complement strand
TACATTTTTCTCTCACTTTTATCTCTCTACATTTTTCTCTTTCACTCTCTCCCTTCTCTCACTTTTATCTCTCTACATTTTTCTCTCACTTTTATCTCTCTACATTTTTCTCTCACTTTTATCTCTCTACATTTTTCTCTTTCACTCTCTCCCTTCTCTCACTTTTATCTCTCTACAATTTTCTCTTTCACTCTCTCCCTTCTCTCTGTCCATTTTTCGCGTTTATCCTCTCTCTGCACCCACAATATTCCTTTTTTGATATAGATAATTGTAGCTCTTACTTTTACTCTCTTGCTAGCCACAATATCTCTAATTTTGTCGTCCTATCTCCTTCTTTCAATATCCACTCTTCTCTCATATTTTCTGGCTGTCTTTCTCTATCTCGTACTTCAACGAGTTCCCTTTCTCCACTGTCTTCTACGACACTCGCTTATCCTACCTGCCCCTCTCCTCTCTCTTTTGCTGTGTGTATGGAGGGTCAAGTTGTAAAAAAGGTAGAGAGACGCCGACGATGAAAGTCTTTCACCGCATCTACACAAAAAATACAAATTTGTTGATATTGCCGCCCAGCCTCACCTCCATTATCAATACATGTCCTCCATGACTTTCTCCTGCGAGTGAAGAAGAGAATCCTTGAGGTCTTTAATAGTATGGAACACTGAAATTGTAGCGCGTCCAAAAACCTGTTTTCACCCTCTCTTGACGCACGTAACTTTGTAAAAATTCAAGTGCTGCTTCCCTTCCTCACCTCCTGGAGTATTGTAAGTGCTTGTTTACTGGACAAGAAGGATTCCTTTCTCCCTCTCAAGTCCAGGTTGAAGCTGACAAGTAAATACACACACGCACTTGTGTGTATAAAAATCATGTTGGATGTGGAGGTGACCACATCTTTTGGATGAGATCAAAATGGAGGGATGGAAGGATAGAATTTTACTCCCATTTTGAATTGTGCCTGCCAGCTGCTGGGAGTTCCTGTTGCTGAATTGAAAGGAAAAAAAGGAAGGGAGAGAAAAGGGAGTTTTGGAGAGAGAATGACATTATTAGCGGAAGGAGGTAAATGAGTGGGCAAGCAGGGTATATACGGATGTAAGGTCCAAAGAGCTTATATAAGTACGGGGACGATCTAGTCCAGGATCTTTTTTTCTTTTGTCCCTTTCTATGAAAGGTATGTGTTAACCCCCCAACTATTTGTTGGTGGTTAATGGTCAACAAAATTGCAGGAAGAAGACCTAAATAAATTGTCAACTCTCTCTTGAGTTTAGCGTCTGTACTTTCGATCACTTTATTTTCACGGAAAAAAATGTACGTGCTTCCAGACTGAGATAGATAGAGACGTAGATAGAGAAAGTGGGGAAAGTCTTCACCATGGGCAACTCCCACACAAGTGAAAATGTTTTTTCTCTCTCTCTTCCTATAGAATGAGAGAGAGAGAAAGGAGGAGGCAATAGGGTCGTCAGAGAGAAGAGAAAAAAAGGAGATATAAATACAGGAAGCACTTTTTACTTTGAGAGTTACTAGTGTTTTTACAGGCTTTCGATTTAACGCCACGTCAAATTTTAAATTACTCTTCGTCCAGCAACTTGCTTCTCTTGACGACAGCGACAAATTTCCTTCTGGACACCGAAACTTTTTTTTTTCGGTCTTTTTCTCCCAATCCCTCTCCTTTACTACCCTTCCACTGTATCCTCTCTTTCACAACGCGTACAACTATGTAAGCAACTGCCCACAACAAGATGTATGTATATATGTATACATACGTATGCACAATTTGACTCACAAACATGCCCATTGCATCCCCCAGAGAAACATTTCCAAGTGGAAGTCATTTGTTCCCTAAAAAAACGGGAGACAAGGAAGGAAATAAAAATCTGGGATAAAAACAAAATAGAACGATGATGTGGCATGATGATGCCTTTCATGGACTTTGTAGTAACCCTTACTTTATATAAATTTTGTAATCACCACACAGATTTAATTCCACATCCCACAAGCAAAGATGGGAACAAGTTATGAGCGAACTGGAGGGCACAGGAACGTACAATTTGACAGAGACGGAACTGGTTTACGGTGCCAAACTCGCGTGGAGGAACTCGGTTCGGTGCATTGGGAGAATTCAGTGGGCAAAATTACAAGTAAATGCTTTTCCCATTATCTTTTACACATTTTCCGCAACATTTGCAGTCTAACGATTCTAGGAAATCAATTTCCCTGTTATGCATTCTTTATTATAATTATTATCACCGTTGTTATCAACATGAGAGCATCATACTACCGGAACACATTAGCCCATGTTGAAGAGCGTGGAAGAGTGAAACGTTTGAGTAGATTAGAATTAGTAGAAAGTAAGCACGGAATCCTGCCATTTAGAAGCTTGTTTGGTTTCCAAAAAATGACACATGATTTAAAACTTGCGTGAGCTTTTCATCCATAATATTTCCCTCGACACTCGTACGGCGACTGAATTAATTGCTCCCACTGCATCCCACAAGTGCATTTGTTCCCTTCAAGTTCACCCAACGCCGCCCTCGCCAACTTAATTAGATGTTGGATGGAAGTTCATGGGAAAAGCTATCATCACCTTTAACAATCTCTCCATCTCTCTCTCTCTCTCTTGAGGTTATAATTAGATCCGTGTTTTTTCCGGCCAACATATTTTTAACCTTATACGGTTCGTAAGCATTCCATCCCTTACCAAATCTCTCAGGCCGTTCCTTCTGTTTTCATCCTTCCCACGCTTTCCCTCGACATTCCTGGTTCCGATGGGAGTGAAATCGAGAGTAGTAATTAGACACAACGGTGCTATTAAAGGATAGGCAAAGAATATGCATATTTTCACGTGCTATTCAGGTTAAAAGGTCGATGGGAAAATCCTCTTGTTTGGAGACCACTGTTAAAGGCAAAATCCGTCGTAACATGTGTTCCTATTGTGCCCACGCAAGTAGGTATGAGTCCTCTTTCATCACAAAAACGCTTGTAGTAGCATTTGTTGGGTAGAGAGCGGGTGAAATACTCTTGTGAAACTCCCGGCCACTCCGCTTGATAGGTACGTTCTAGAGAGGTTGGGAGGCTGGGAGGAGGATAGCACTACAAATGGAGACCGGAAGGGAAAGTCAGAGAGGAAGAAATGGGAAGAGAAAGCAAGGGAAGGAGGGGGATGAGATGAAGAGAGTGAAAGAGAGGGAAGAGAGAGAGATATGAAGACAGAGAGAGAGAGAGAGAGAGAGAGAGAGAGAGGTTTCAAACACAATTATGTCTGTGTTTCGAAGCGTAGGAGACAAACAACTGGTGAACTAAAACAACATTTGTGCTGACAGGAGGCACTTAAATTCCACGACTGAATGGATGGTTGATTTTTTACAGGTTTTCGATGCTCGCAGTGTGACGACGACCACGGGGATGTTCGAAGCTGTCTGCAAGCATATTAAATATGCAACCAACAAAGGAAACATAAGGTTAGTCCCAGCCACTTACCGATACTTTCTTCCTTATTCCCTTTCTTCTCCCCCTCGCCCTCTCTCCCCCTCTTAGACCAGGGAGGGAGAGTGCCGTGGCTCCTCGTACTTTCTCCTCTATTAATGCCCCTCCGTGCTTTCTCTTCCTGTGTCTCTCCCAGACTTTCCACTGCCTTTTTATCCCATTGCAGGATCTTGTATGAGAGTCAGTGCAGTCACAATTCATAACTGTTGCGACATGAGCCAAGGGAGGAGGCCCGCCCACAACAATTTCCCTCCGACAAAGCGGGGGAGAGCAGAAATGAGAGATTTTGTGACTTCTTATTTGTAAAGATGAATTACCCATTCATCAATATTTATTATGGGTGGAAAAACATAGTCAAGGAAATGTTCAAGAAAAAAGCTTTCTCCTTGAACATTCCCTTTTATTTATGATTTTTTTGTGACTGAGTACAAGCGCTCCTTATATGCGATTTTCTTGTTCCAAATTATTTTCTTTACGGCCTCTCCACATAATTCCATGAGGGGCCTTTTCAGCACGGGAGGAAAGCGGAGGTTAGGCAATACCTGGAAGAAAATACAATTTTGGGGTAACAGTTTTTTACCCCAAAAAAATTATCACAGAAAGAAGCTTTGTAAAAAAAACAAATAATAGACTCTTTGCTGCATTTTTCCACTTCAAGCATTCCTTTTTTGTGTCGTGCAATGACCAGAAATTCCATGTAAACAAGAGAAAATGAAGAGAGAAGTACCTTTTTGCTAGTGCTTGTACAGAACAAGTAGAGCCCAGAGCGTATTAAACTTGATCAAGATATCAATTATTTATATATGTGATTCGGCGGAGAAGAGAAAGGCCTCTCCGGTAGACTCAAGGCTCTCCTACGTGGAAACATGTAAAGTTACCAAAAAATTCCCTTCGCGTTCAATTTTAAATGACTTGTCGGAACGCATCCAGACTTTCAATTTGCAGGTTTTAAACTCCCCCAAAATTGTCATTTCCCTTTTCTCCAGAGAATTTATTTATTCCATTATTTAGCAGAGCAGGAGGGCCTCCAACCTCCTCGAAATGATTTCTAGTAAGACAAACTCCATGGAAATGTGATCTTGATTTTTTCCTCTTCCCACCCACCCGTTTTTTTTCATGATTTCCTGATCAAACATGCATGAGCATTGGCTCTTTTGCAGAAGAACCCAGTCCTTTCTTCCCCTGTAATGCTACTAGCCCACCGACAATGGAAGGAGAGCTACTGAACTCATTGTTGTACCGTATTTCTCGACTTCTGTAGACCCGAGTCATGGTCAAGTAAAGGAAAAATAGTCTGGAAAGTCGTTTTTTTCTATATAAACTTTAAGAGCAGTTGAAGAGATATGGAAGGGGGACGGTATAGTCATAATGCAGGAGTTCCCTGTAAATCCCAGTACATTCTGGTACACTTTACACACATGAAGTGCCCTTATCCCGCCTGTATGGATGAACTTGTGGGTGAAGAGAGGAAACAATAAACTACGGAGATTGTCCACATTCACACTTCCCTAGCTGACACTTTTCAGATTGTTGCTCTGTGTTTGTGTCTGCGTCTGCATAGAGTAGAGACAGGGACAAGGAATTCGGGGATGGAAGGAATTTCCACTTGGGTATAACGAATGTGTACAAAATCCAATGTTGTTATATGTTGCTCCAAACAGATCTGCAATCACCATTTTCCCTCAACGGACAGATGGGAAGCACGATTTTCGCATATGGAATCCTCAGCTCATATCCTATGCTGGCTACCGCAATCCCGATGGGACAATTACAGGAGATCCTCTCAACGTCGAGTTCACTGAGGTACCATCAAATCTCTTTCATCCCGTATTGAATAAATAAATCATCATCACCTTACTTACACTCCTCCCAACTCCCGCTCTCGTATCAAGTCTCCCCGTAATGGCGGGAGTATAACAACGGAATGGCAACAATATTGTAGTGGGAGGGAGATTTCATATAGACTGGGAAAAGAACTTCTATTTTTTTCCTACTCTTTCACCCCTTTTAGCAATTGAAGAATCTAAATGCCCATCTTCGGTTGCCAAAGCCCTTGTCTGCACATAATATTACCTTGTTTCCTTGTTATGATACGTGACTTCCTACTCAATTCCTTTTTTTTCGTGTTTCCGTTACATTTCTATACATCCTATCTTCACCCGGGAATCCTCCCATTTCCGAATCATCCCCTTTCTGAGCTCATTGCCAGGAAGGGGGAATTTTGCCTCTTTTATATTACAATCCTCTTGAGCAACGTCCCTGCGAATATACACGGGATCCCTCCATCCTTCGTGCTATGCTATTTAAATGAACTAACTAAACTAGCCTGAATTTGCTTTTGATTCTAAAGGATAGGCGCATCACATGATATTGCTCTTACACTTGCCATAATTATATATTTATTGTTGGGTCAGTGAGTCAAAATCAGATGGTTGAAGGGAGTCATGGTTACGAGATGCTCAAAATCCTTTTTTTTTGGACATTATATCCAGAACTTGGAGTATTTCCCTTGGAAAAGGGGAAGCCATATGGTCGTTGGAAAATGAATTCATTCGCTGATGTCCGTACAAAAAGAGGAAATAGAGGCAGGAAGCAAATACGTAACTTGTCATAAGACACATAATGTGCTGAAGGGGGTGTTAAAATAAGGAATTGGTCCTTCCGCCCCACACTCGCAAGTTCCAGTGTGGACAGGACGGCCTTACACAAAAAAGTCGTTTCTTCCCCGGGAACGAGCGACTGGGGCGGAGAGTGGGAGTAAAGTATCTCTAGAATGATAATAACGTCCATAAAGTAAAATAAAGGAGCATTAAGATTTTACGAGTGTGGGATAGCCCACATTTTTTCGGGGGGTGGAACGAGCTCACCATTTGGGGGACGAATATGCTAAAATATGTACGTATATTACATATGTAGGTAGTCTAATTCTCACGGTAGACTCAAGACTTTTTGTATTGATTTACTACACTGATTTTCATATCCTCACTGAAAAGAGCAATATGCGTGTATGCATTTTCGGGGAAATTCATTGAGATTTTATGACATCTTTAATACCTAATATATTGTCCAGGCATTATTTCTCTCTATTCCTCCCCTCGTTTTTTTTCAGATATGTACAAAATTGGGCTGGAAGGGGAAGTGTACAAAATGGGATATTCTACCTTTGGTGTTGTCAGCCAATGGACATGACCCGGAGTATTTTGAGATTCCATCCGAGCTGATTTTGGAAGTGGCGATTATACACCCAAAGTAAGGGAACTAATTCAGCTTCAAATTTTTTTTGGGCTTTGCTACTATTCTACTGGAAATTTGTTTTTTTTATTGCTCAAAATACAGGAAAATGCGGAATGCAGATGTTATTATTAGTAGCTAAACTTTATAGGTCAACTGGAGTGTAAATGGGGAAAAAATGTTTGAAGCTGTCTATATCGCCTCTACGTACTTGAATAGAGACATTGGGATGAGCGAGTGGAATAAAATGAGAGAATAAAAAGGTGAATGCATAATTAAAAATTAGCTCCATTTATTATTCTGCTCGTGTTGTTGCAGTTTCTCCTGGTTTCCTGAAATGGATTTACGATGGTACGCCCTTCCGGCTGTGTCGGGAATGCTCTTTGACTGTGGTGGCTTGGAATTTACGGCGACTCCCTTTAATGGCTGGTACATGGGCACCGAAATCGGATGCCGGGATCTGGGGGATGCCCACCGGTACAATATGCTTGAGGTGAGAAATGCTCCTGAGACTTTTTTTGAACTTCAATCATTTATTATTCCCCTCACACCTGCATTATCTTCAATGGAGAGCCAACATGCGAGCAAACAATAGCATTTCCCCACGTGAACATGATGCTCTACCTCCTCAATTATTTCTGATAACATCATGCCCAAGTATGTCTAGTGTAGGAAAACTTCCTAAAAAAAATCACTACTTAAACTAGTTTTTGGTGGCACCATAATCCAAAGCTATCATTTTCCCCAGCTTTATCATGCAAAAAAATAACATTTTTATGCTCACAAAAATAAAGTATTTAAATTTAAATTCTCAAGGTGAAACCACCGGAATTCCCCCCAAAAATTCGGGGTTAAGGACATTAAAAAGGGTGTAGCACCCGGCTTTCATGGGAAGTTTGGTGTCATGGAAGGACATGTGAGAACACGCATGGGGAAAGGAAGTCAATAAAGCGTTTATTATGCCTTGCTGCCTGACACAAAATCCTTGCATTCCTGCTATCGACAGCCAGCTTCAATCCAATACAAGACAAGTTCTTTTCCTTTCCCCACACATTCCGCGCACGCCGTTCATTCAGGCTCTTCCAAATCCCACTTCCCCATATAGTTTGAGAAAAACAATGTGAGATTTCGAGGGGAAAGAAAACCTTGTTCTGAGGGAAGCTCGATAAGAATTGCATTTTCTGGTCACATGGAAGGGGGAAAGCGTAGAGCTGTAAAGCATGTGGTAGTGATCTAATAAGCCTTGATATTCCCCTTATTCCAAATGCGAATGAAAGGGGGAATGTATAAGCGGGGAAGGCTCTTTGGGAAAGGAAACGAGGTTCATAATAAATAAGTATAGGGACACGGCTTAATTTCTTATTCCCCGTAATTACATTGTGCCTGAGAGGGAGCACATGCGAAGTGCTAAATTAGGGTTAATGGAATGTCCATACAACATCCGCATGTATGTATAATTCTAACCAACTCAATAGCTCCCTTTTCCCTCTTCCGTCCTCCCTCACCTTCTTTTTTTAAAGGTACTAAACCCTCTACAAATCCCGGGTAAACTCAGATTGTCTGCGATTTCTTTTGTTTGTCCTGATTATCCGCTGGGGGGAAAGAAAGTCTTTGAACTTTGTAAAGTGAGCATCTTCAAGTTGAAAGCAAGTGGCTAAATGGGTTCAACTTTCTCCTTGATTACATAAAAGAAAGGGTGTAATACTGTTCCTCTTGAGTTGGCGCTGAGGCAATAAATTGAATGATAACTTCTTCTCCAATATTCTTCCGCCTCATTCTAATTTGCAGGAAGTGGCAACCCGGATGGGTCTCGACACCAAGAACCCAACCACATTGTGGAAAGATAGAGCATTGGTGGAGATAAATCTGGCGGTGCTTTTTAGCTTTCAGGTACGTTGTTCCCCCCCCCCCCCGATGTTCTCCCCAGACCATTTTTGTTTGATAAATGTTCCCTCCTCCCAATGGTAAATAGGGGAAAGTTCAGAGTTGTTTTCTCCCTTTTTTCTTCGTAGAAAGCCGGGGTGACAGTAGTAGATCATCACAGTGCTTCAGAGTCCTTTATGAAGCATTATGAGAACGAGATGAGGACGAGGGGAGGATGTCCTGCGGATTGGGTCTGGATCATTCCTCCGATGTCTGGCTCCGCCACGCCGGTATTTCACCAGGAAATGGCCATGTACCTTCTCAAGCCCAACTACGAGTATCAAGAGGCGGCTTGGAAGACACATGTGTGGAAGAAGGGAGCCACGAGGAGAGAGGTCGTGAGTGGGACGAAGAATCAGAAAGTCACGAGGAGGAAATTCCATTTCAAGGAAATCGCCAGAGCCGTGAAATTCACGTCGAAATTATTTGGCAAGGCTCTGTCCAAACGTGTCAAGGCCACCATTCTTTATGCCACGGAAACGGGGAAATCTGAGATGTATGCCCGGCGACTGGGAGAGATTTTTGGTCATGCATTCAATTCACAGGCAAGCTTTCCTGATTTCTTTTTGCACTTCAAATACATTCCATATTCTCCTCAAAAATGTGAAAAATAATTATTTATGAAACTCTCCTTCACGCACAGGTGTATTGCATGGATGAATATGACGTCATAAACATTGAGCATGAAACACTCATTCTCGTAGTCACTTCCACTTTTGGAAATGGCGATCCTCCAGAAAATGGGGAGGTATGATCTCCTTGATTTTCAAATTAATTGTAATAATTAATTACCTTAAAAAAATCAAACTTGAAGTTAAACAACATAAATTATGATGCAAATTCAATTAATAATTCAAAATGTTTGCCATTCCATTCCAGTCCTTCGCCCACAGCTTGTACGCCATCAAGATGAACCAGGGTTTTACCAGCGGCGACGAGTATGGAATCAAGTAAAAATTACATTTTTTGATTATTTTGCGCCACCTGTTTCTGTTAACACCCGGTCTCTCAGTGCTTGTTGTTTCTAGATTCGGTGATATTGATTCAGGTAAAATCCAAATCCATAACTTTTCACAAGGACGTCAGTTAAAAGAGATTTGTTTTGTTTTTCTCTGGATTTATCAATTTAGTATGGCAACTTCCAAATCCTTTATAAAAATGAATAGTCAAACGGACTCGGTTTCCTCCATCGATCGTAAGTTTGACAGGAATGACTCTTTGCGAGGAAGTCAAATGTCGGACGTGATGTCGGATGACACTTCCGGGCCTTTAAGGAACATAACGTGAGCGATCCCTTTGACCTACTCCAAGACATGATTTTACTCCCATTCTCCACAGGTGGTGGATGGCGGCCTACCACCAGCTACAGGGTGTTGGGTTAAATCAATAGCAATTATTCCTTTCCGTTTCTGCATTTATTATTCTGTCAAACCCACGTGACGTCTCTGTATAATCAAAATATGTGGTCTCTCTTACATATGAAGTCGTACCCTTACTTCCTTCTTTGATATCTATACGCACATTCATATTATTACACAGATTTGCCGTTTTTGGCCTCGGCTCGAGCGCCTACCCCAACTTCTGTGCATTCGGACGGTACGTGGACAATTTATTTGGTGAGCTTGGCGGGGAAAGATTGATGAAACTGAGTTCCGGGGACGAGCTCGCTGGTCAGGATCAAGCCTTTAGGATCTGGGCCACAGAAATATTTCAAGTACAGTGGAAAATCATGTGTCTTGTAGCATAATTCTATTTATTTACTGTCCCTTCTTTAGTCTTAGTGACGCTTAGCGTGTGATTTATACGGAGGCGATATGTCCCCTCGAAGGTAAGCCTTCCACCAAAATAAACAAATGCCCTCTCGACCCCTTTTGGTTTCCCAAAGTTATTAATTGGGAGAAAAAGCACTTTCTCCCGGCTCTATACATGTAGTAGAATTAAAAACAAACACGTGTTATTGCCACGGACGGGGAAAAGTGGGGGCTAGTAGAACACATGCATGGGCATAGGCGGGAAAAATGTCTTACCCGCCTTTGGTAGTGGTCTCAGGGAGAGTTTGAAAGGCTCTCGTGTCCTAACATTTCTTGTATATCTTCGTGTCTCTTGATTTCATCACAACTCTCGCCCAGATTGCATGTGATTCTTTCTGCCTGGATTGTGACAAGAACATGGCGGAAATCTCGGCTGCACTCAAGGCGGATACTCTGTCACCAGAAGCTGTGCGATTCCTTCCTATTCAGTCTCCTGATGAACCAGTTCAAGGTTGGTGCCTCTTTCTCTCCATTATTTTCCCTCGCCGACTTTCTCTCTCTGTCTGTCTCTGTCTCTGTCTCTCTGTGTCTATGTCTCTCTCCCTCTGCCTCTCTCTGTCGTATTGTCTCCCCTTCTCACTCCATTCTCTCTTCCTCACGCAATTTGTTGCTCTCCCACGGAAATGGATGCCTACTTGTGTGCATACGTATGTATGCACATACGTATGCACTCAACCGCAATGGCACACCTATACCTTTCCTACTATGCCAATGTCGTGACAAACTCATGCATTTGAAATAGAGTCAGATGTATCCTGAAGAGGATTTTTGTTTCTCCTAGTTTTCAAGGTGTATGAAGGAATCATATTTTGGAGGAGAGCACATTGACAAAGAGTTTCTTTTTTCTTCCTATTTACAGCCATGTCAAAATTACATAACCGCAAGGTAGCTATGTACGGCCTGGTGGAGAAGATGGATCTGCACGAGAATGTTTCAAGGTGAGGTCACGATGATTTCTCTTCTATAATGCGGGGAGGAGGATGAAAAGGGAAACAAAACCAGAAACAAAGTACTTCTTTCTGTGGTACTTCTCCTTCGGTGCAGGCACCTCAACCCGTATTATATTTGTTTTTTTTTCTTTTTGAGTTTTTTGACCTGAATAGCCGTCAGAATCCGCTGCAATATTTTTTCCCCAAATTCCACAATTTAATCTCAAGCATGAGGAGTGAATTCATTTTTCTGTACTTTTACCAAAATCCCTCGCACACGTTATTCACAATTGGAGCCTTGATCCCTTCACCCCTATCACTTTTTTTTTTGGGGGGGGGGAACCTCTCTGTAATAGGGACTAACGTTATTTATGACATTTCCAAGCTTTATTGCAATAATAAAAACATTCGCTGAGAGACCTGACAAATAGGCTTGGGGGCAATCAGTCCAGACGAGACTGATTGCATACAACGTCCTTAATGAATACCTTCAATTTCTTGGGGTATAAAAATGTATTTAATGATCTTGTGATGTGATTTAATGATGTGTCAAGTGTATGTGAGAAAAAAATGTTATGTGTATTATAAACATTAATAACAAAAATTTGAATACATTTATTTGCAAAATAATAAAAAAAAACCAAAGCCGAGTAACAATCAAGGTAGTCCTCCGGATCGCCCGTGGAACACAAGCATTGAGTTACGTTGCTGGAGATCACGTTGGCATCATGGCAGACAATCGCAAGGAGCTCGTTGACGCCATTCTCAGCAAATTAATAAACAAGCCCGAAAGTGACGACAAACCGGTTCAATTGCAATTGCTACAAGAAAAACACACTCCACTGGGTAGGTTGGATTCCATAATTTATTGAATGCCGTCAGTTTTTATATCACTGTTGAACTTTGTGTGCAAATTTTTTGTTTTTGTTTATTGAGATCCGAGGTTAATAGTGCGTGCACTCATCACATTTTTCCATGTGATAGTGATCAATAATGTAACCACTAGGCTGTGCTCGAAAAAATGCATAATTACTGAGCAAGTTCCTCCATCATTGGCGGCCAGACTTTTATCGTCTATGCATTAATTAATAATAATCAGAGTTACAAGAGAGAAAGAGTTCATTGTTCAGCGCCTTCCGTTGGCTCACATTTTTCTCTCTCCCTCTCTGTCATGTGAGATGAGTGCACAGTGGTTTTTGTATTACTTGCTTCCATTTCTCAAGGTAACAGAGGAATTGATTGTTGGTTTTTGATTTGTAATAAAAAGGTGTGCAAAAGCAATGGATACCACATGAGCGTCTTCCCAGTTGCAGTCTGCGGGAAACGCTCACAACCTATTTGGATGTAACCACACCACCAAGACCCAATGTACTCCAATACTTGGCCCGTTGCACAGAGGATGAGATGGACAAAGAACGTCTCACCACGCTCGCTAAAGTAAGAGTGTCTCTTGACATTTTTTTTTTAATTCCCTAAGGATTACGAATATCCTTCGTTTTCCACAAAAATACATGTGATCCATCGATTTATATTAATCCCTGCAAGCCAGGCTTTAGCTTCAAGCTTGAAAGCACGTGAAAATGGCTGCACAAAATCTAAACGTCATGAAACCAATGATAATTACAGCAATGAGTAGGAGCTTCATACTGGCTTGACTGACAAATCCAAGATGATTTCAATCTGTAAGCTCTCAACGTAGGAGATGACAGCCCTGACAATGAGTAGATCTCTCTCGGTTTAATACCGTATTTAGCTAGAAAAGAGCCCGAGTACGTATTAATCCCCGTAACAATGAGCATATGAAGGGATTTATAATTCCCAACATTGTCAAATATTTGTCGGAGGAATTAAAAGGACGTTGTATCAGGGATCTTCACCCACATTGAATCCACTGACCACAGTAGAGGGTGTAGCGAGGAGGATATTGTGGACCTCCACATTATGCGCTCTGAAAATTAATTTAGAGTGAAGCCAGATTTGCTGATTGGGTTTATGGGAAGTCATCACCTCAAATAATTTGCATAAGCGTCCAACCCCCGAAAATCCCGTCACCAATAGTGAAGTCGGACAGATGAGAGCTGTATAATTACCTGAGGCGACACAAGAGCCACGTCACAAATTTGTGGACACAATATTCATGTCCACCCACGATGAATTCGAACAAGATGATTGTTGGATGGGGGAGGCGAGTCTCATAAATTTCCTCTTCCGACTTTACGATCTCTCTGAAAAAAAAAGTAAAAAATTAATATTTCCTGGGCGTTTCAAGCCCTGTCGTGGATATAAGCCTGTATAAGAGCTCTAAGAAGTAGTGCAAACACTGGAAATTGTTCTGTATGTGACAGTATTGCCTGTATGAATCCACATGGAGAAAGTGCAATTGTTCGTAGATTAATCCAAAAATCCTCAGTCGCCTACAACACGCACCCAAATGTTTCAAGGGGAAAGCAGTGTCTAAATTTACAAGGATTTACTTCTTTTCCCCCTAAAAAAAAGTACTTCCTTGAGACTTCCTGAAATATTAAAGCATTGGGAGACTAATCAGTCCCTTATGGAGCAATTTTTCTTCTCCCCATGAACAAGCCCGTCGCTCCCAATAAATTTGTACATTTATCGCGGTTGAGGAAATACTTATGTGTCCTATGTAGAGCTTTAGCCCCTACATTCGTATGTGCGTCCTTGAAGAGCGGGGAAAAAAGGGGAAAGGGAAGAAGTTCAATGTATGTAAAGGTTATAAATTAAAGTTGAGGGAATGTATACAATGGTTTGTATGTAAAAGGATCCGGATGAGTATGAGCATTGGAAGCAATGGAACTGGCCTCATCTCGGGACGGTTCTGGAAGAATTTCCCTCCGTGAAGCCAGATGCGACGGTTCTGTGCACGATGCTCCCGCTCCTCCAGCCTCGCTTCTACAGCGTCTCTTCATCCCCTTCCGTTTACCCGGATGAGTTGCACTTGACAGTAGCTGTGGTCACGTACCAAACTCGGGGCGGGGAAGGACCCACACACTTCGGAGTTTGTTCCAACTATTTGAATAATCTTCAGCCCAACCAACTCGTTCCGTGCTTTGTTAGAAGGTGATAACAACACCCATATATGGGACTACGAATTTCAAATATCACAAAATATATAGATATTTAAATGCATTATATGTGTACATGATCATGCTCACATAATACGGTCATGTAAAGCCCACTCAACCATCTCTTCGGGGGGAGGAGAGTTGGAAATTGTAGGGGGAAAGTAATAGTAAAAAAAATATAGTAGTAAAAAAATATAATAGTAAAAACAATATAGTAGTAAAAAAATACATGTAATAGTAAAAAAATATATAATAGTAAAATAATATGTATTTCCCCATTTTTTTTTCTCTGTCGACATCCCCTTGCAGTGCACAAGCGTTTCATATGCCTGTGGATCAAAGTCGCCCCATTATAATGATCGGTCCTGGGACAGGAATTGCACCATTCCGGGGATTCTGGCAGCACAGAGTGAAGATGACGCAGACTGAAACAAGTCCAAAACTGGGGCGAATGACGCTATTCTTTGGATGTCGCACAAAAGAGATGATTCTGTACAGGCCGGAGTTGGAGGTGTTGAAAAAGGATAACATTTTATCTGACATTTATTTGGCACTCTCAAGAGAGCCTTCAATCAAAAAGGTAAATTACGAACCAGATGAGTCAGTCTCAATGTATGTAATAATGGGCAATGCATTGCATCCACTTTTTTTTTTCTTCTTCTCTAATAATAGTTCAACCCCAAAAGAATTTTCTCAATTTTCTTCCTTTCTTTTTTTTTTTCGTTTTGTGTCAACTGCCTAATTTTTTTCATTTCATCATATAGAGGTACATATGTGCCATTTTTTATATTTCGCCATATAAGCATGTGTGTATAATTTTTTTTCCTATTTTGTTATACAGACATTTGTACAATTTTTTCTTGTGTTTCACCACAGACATACGTACAAGACTTACTCATCCGCGAAGGAGAAAGCATTTCACGGCAGGTTCTGGAACAAGGTGGGCATGTTTACGTGTGCGGAGACTGCACCATGGCGGAGGACGTGTACCAAACCTTGAAGGCAATAGTACAAGAGAAGGGTGAAATGAATGAAATCGAAGTGGAGAATTACATGCTCTCCTTAAGGGTATACATCTTCCTTTGTTAACATTTACGTATACACATATGTATTCACTGGCTACACTGTTATTGTACATATGTATGTGACTAACCTCTTTGACACGCTGTCCAGGATGATAACCGCTACCACGAAGACATTTTTGGAATCACTCACCGGACAGCTGAGGTGCATGAGAAGGTGCGGAAGACAGCTCTAACTCGGATAGAGTCCAACTATGGTATCAGTAACGCCCTCAACTCCAAATAGTTCTCTTTCGCTTTCTCTCTCTCTCTCTCTCTGTCTCTATCTCTCTATCTCTCTCTGTCACTCACCCTCCTTCTCCCAAAAGAAACTGATTGCTTTTTGTCCATACAAATCATTGGTTTCTCCCGTTTTTTTATATTACAAAAAATATTCCATTGTAACCTAGATATCCCAGTGCACTCTTTTAAACTGTGTATATATACTCACGCAATTTTTGAAAAACGTCAATTTCTTCCGCAATTCAATGAAGCTTTGCACATTAAATGGGAGACTTTTTGGGAATACAAAAAATGATTCTACTTGATCGCGTTTGCTAGGAACAAATTTCTCTATTTTCTCTCGTGATACATCCCCCTTCTATATTCCCTTTGTATGTAGGTGATTTAATTGGACATTTATAAGTAACTTCTGTACTTCCGCAGCAGTATTGCGTTTCCAGTGCTTCAAAACGTTCTTATACTCCCAGGCATTTGCCATTTCTTCCCAACATTATTGATGTGCATTAATTATGATTTTTTTTAAATCACGGGGTGTGTAACTACGTACTCCCGCGTTTGGGAAAAGCTTGCATAACTTGTATTCCAGTGGCAACAAAAATGTGTCTACACTTACCGAGTGATTTGAAAAAAATCAATATTTACAAAAAAAACTATATATATATATATATATATTACAAATGTACTTATAAGTGTAAATGTTCACCACATTCTCAATGAAAAAATGCATATACGTTCGGTTAAGGATCTAATTAATTATCTCGATGTCAAAACCACAAGATGGGAAGGGGGGATTTGGTGGTAGTGTCAGAAAGCTTTCGGGGAGGGGGGATCCATGGACATACTACAGGAGATGCGGACTTGGAAAAAAATTATATCTTATATGTTAATTTTGGGGAAAAAATTAAATGGGAAAAGCCATGAGAAAGCCTGCGGAGGTGAAAACACTCATGAAGTATCCTACAATTGTATAGTTTAAGCTAGGTATACGGACATAAATAGTTTTGTAAGGTCAAATCTCTTGTGTGCACTCCCTCACCCACTTTTATCCTTGTACTTATACTGTAAGTGTTATGAGGCAAGTATGAATCCACAGTACAGAGTGCAGAGAAAAAAAAAGGAAGAATGATTTAAGAAAAAGAAAAAAGGTGGATTTTTTGTCCTATATAAAGTAAGTTGCTAAGAGTACACTATGCATATACATATTATGATGATGATTGAAAAATATCTTTGTCACCCTCCATGTGAGAAGATGTGTGCGCACACCTTTTTGTGCAGATTTTAATTTCTTCGGAGAAAGTCGTCAAGTACACACTCCCTCCTCGTCTGTATACATATATACTTATGGTTGTTATGTATTATTATTCCACATCCTACTGACAAATGTGATTAATTCTTGACCATACATTTACCTGGGTAAATACGATACTATTATGATTACAACAAGGAAAAAAAAGGCAGGTATTTTCTCTTCCATGGGTGCTTCTAATTATATTTATAATTTGTTTAAAAAAAACAAAAATGTTATGGCGTAAAACGTAACCCACTCCAGTAATGGGTACGGGACGAGGGAAAACTCGTTATTTCACATTATTTTTATTGTGTCATAATTAATTACTCGTACCACCATTTATTTTTATTGTTATCACTTAAGATGTCACTTTCACAGATCTATTTAACGTTATCATCATTTGTAATTGACGGAGGTACAAGTCATTATATCTCCCTAATTGTAGTTTTACCATTGTCTTCAGTTATTCCTTGTCCCTCCTTGAATGTTTGCATATGAGACCGAACCTTTTATAAAAAAAAAGACTTGTTTGTTTCCGCTTCAATTTCTTTTTCGGAGGTTTGTCTATACTTATATATAATGGTATACAAGTATACATATGTGTACACGTATTTAAATGTGGCTCCTGTGCTGCTACTAACTAACCAAGATTATTCTATGTATAATGTATTATATCTTTGAATCGTGCTCTCATTTAAGTGTACACATCTAATAACATATATAAATATACTTCCTTCGTTATAATTCACTCGGCCTATGAATATTCCTACTAAAAATCTATAATTAACAAGTAAATAGAATGGAATTTATGAAACATTTATTCTCATGTTTACACTTACCATTTCATTTCTCTCTCATCTCTCTTCTTGCCCATCCAAAAGGAGGAGCCCCATCCGTAACAAAATCACATTCTCAACCAATTATTTCCTCAATAACCTATTACGGTAATGCTCATATTAATTCGTTGATTTTTCTTGTCCCAAATATATTTCTATTCCGCCAATTCAATTAATTCAGATTTGAATGGAATTATTAATTGAATTCACATGCAAAATGTCTGGCAAGGAGAAAGTGCGTGCAGCCACTTCAGATTTTAGTAAGAAACCAGGCAAAAAATTATTCGTACCCTATACGGATACACCAAGCAATTCCACAGTTTTGTAATTATTTTTTAAAAAATAGGAAATCGGGAGCTAGATTAATATTAAATTAAAGGAACATAGAATTATACAGTGAAATATCAAAGTGCATTCTGTTGTGCCTATCTACATATGTGCGTACCTCAGAAAGTTTGGTTAGAAATTAATTTCAAAGCCACAAACAAAGTTACAATACTTGAATATGTTTTAGTGAATTAGCTCTTACGGAAATAGTAAATAAAACACAAGGTAAAGGAACAATTAAAGTACCTCTCAAAAATTGTCGTTAAACATGATTAAAATGATAGTTAAGAGTGAGCGGGGTAACGTTGCTTTAATATTTCTCAAGGACTCTGTAGACTGACTTTCTGCATTTGTAAATGTCAGCAGCCATCTAGTTTCAATATTACGCAGTAGATTATTACAAACAGACAAGAATTTGTGAAGGAAAAATACAAAATACACATTGTTTCTAACATTTGGTATGAAAAGAGGAATGTAGAAGGATAGCTTTATTTGAAAGGACATGGAGGAAGTACAGTCCCCAGAGCTCTTTTATGGAGAAATCACGCATAAAATGCCCACACAAACACTGCAATCGTCATGAGCAGGATGGCATTTCCATTAACAAATCTACAAAAAAAAAGCAAAGGGAAATCAATGTTATAAGAGATTTTAAATTGGAAAGTTAGAACATCAAAATTATGTTTGGAAATGCTTGGTTACCTTCTGCCAAACAAGGACTCATCAAGAAACTTGGCGGCACTGGCAGCTGCCTCTCGTGGAGACAACTTCGGACCTTCTTCCGCCTTGGCTTCCTCCGTCGCTTTCTCACTCAACCCACAGATGCAATAAAACATGTTCTTCCAGGGACTCGCTTCTTCCCGGATGCCATCTGACGAGGTGACACACACACCATTTATAGCATTTTTGACGATTTTATTTTATTTTTTCTTATGAATCTAGCCATTTTAATCCCAGTTAAAAAACTTTCTTTACGAAAATGAATGTTACCGTCCTTGTGATTCGCGTGATTTGAATCCAGATTAGGCGATTCGTTCCCTTTTTCCCCATCTATTGGCTGCCGGACCTTGGTGCTCCGTCTTGACCAAAAGGTCAAACGGTAGAGCTAGAAGATACCATAATAAAACCAGAGTTTTTCTATTTCAATTGTTAATACATAAATTGTTAATATTATTGAGGGAGTTGGGGTAATTGCCTTTTCTTCTTCGATGGGCTTGGTGAGAAGACTGATGACGAGGGAGATAGCAAGTGTGGCGATGAAAAGAAAGCAGCCGTAATGAAGGTAATGAACGTCGGACACAAAGGTTTTGATCCACTCAGGCCGTGAGTCTGGGACACCTGAATGACGTACACAGAAATGCTAGTTATACACATTTCATTCATTTTAAACCCATTTCAATAACAGCATTCAATAAGGGGAAAACGGAAAATTTACTTGATCCACATGATGGGACTGTGTAAGCAAATTCTAGAAAAAACCGAACCAATCCAAGCAGTAAGCCAATAATCAAGCCCCAGAAGGCTCCCTGTGAATACAGCAAATTCAAAATGGTTAAATTACTTAATGTTCATTTTATCTGTATGTATGCATGTTTGCATATAGACGTTAAATTTCTAAATCTATAGAATTTATTTGATGATTGTATAACTTTATTATGGCTAGAATCCTTTTATGATTCAAAGCTCATTCATTTTAAAAATTAAAAATCATTAAGCAATTAAAAATTATTTTTCATGGCTATTTATAGTACCATTCATAATACATTATTTAATTACACTTTTACACATTTAAAAAATACGCTGTTTTCAAAAGCTTCTTAAAACAATTCTGCACATTTTGTGCATTTGTTTATACACATAGATAACTGTGCATACATATATACTACACATAAATATATTACACATTTAAAAAGTGACACGACAATCGGATGACCAAAGCATTTTCTTCTGTACTATAATTATAAATATACAAAATGACATAAAAAGCACAAGATGTATCGCATGTCCTTCTAAGCTAAGCAAACACTCATGTTTGAAATAGCTTTCTCCTGTGTTACGTATTGCTACTTGGTGAATTTCCGCCTTCCGCGTGAACGTTCATCCATAGCCAGTCATAAATCATTTTGCGTATACATAAATTATTCTGAGATAAGCTTTACCCCGTGTTTCAGTGCTTTCAAACACTTCCCGTTTGTTTTATGTTATGAATGAAAATTCCTCGGGGATGACGTACGTAGAGACCACAACAACAAGGATTCTGAATAATGAAGTGTAGCATTAAAAACAATGACAACAAAAGTAAGCTTAGTAAATTTCCATGTACTGCGCACAAAGAAAGCTAAAGGTAAACTTACAATTAGACTTGATAATATTACGTTGTAACAAAGTTTGTATAAGATTAGATAAGATGCAAGTTTTTGGGCAAAAAGAAGAGAATGTACCAGCACAATCTGTAGGCAAATTGGGAAGAAATTAAAAGATGTCTCACAACACTGTATGAAAAGTAAGGGAGAAAGTTTGCCGCGTGGATATTTCGTTTTTTATGGAGGAATTTGAACAACTTGGCCACTAAAATGCTGACCTTTCCCCGATCCTCTACACTTTTGAAGAAGTATATTTTGAGAAGACCTGCATAAATGCAAATGGAAAAATGAACTGTTTCAAGAATTGCTTAACGGCTCAGTAGGCTTTAGATGGGCTTAAGCTAATTGAGGTTTCCTTAAGCGTGGCTTATCACATCACGAATAATAATAATCGTTACCAAAGGACCAAATAAACGAAAATATGCAAGGTTTATCATCCTCACGTGGGCAACATGGATAAAAAAAGATCAGAACCTATAATTAACTGGTGGGAAAGACACTAAATTTAAAAAAAATAACCCCCAGCCAAAACATTTCAACTGTCTACTTTGAGGACTTAAAATGATAAAAAATAATTATTTGCATCGGGACTTCAAATTTCCGGGGAAAGCTGCAGGAAATTCTTTGTAAGGAAAGTCATTAAAGCTACTCGATGCGTGAAATAAAGTAGACTTGATTTCAAAACATTCTCTCAAGTCACAAGTGAATATTCTATGTAGTAAACATTTTTTTGTCGTCGATTTTCCTGTTTTTTTCTGACATCTTCAGTTGGTGTCACCCATAAGCCTTAATTGATGGCTCCGAGGAAAAACATGCCTTCAGTGGTGACATTGAAGAGGAAACGGCACGCGTGGATTAAATTATCTCGTAATGCTTTGTGAGTGTACATTTTTAACAGCACTGAAAAAACAAATTTGCTCCACTCAAGCGGCAGACAAACTGTGTTACGAGACTCGCGAAAAAAAATTGATCAGTAATTTCTCCGTATGGAAACAAAATGTAAAAGATCAATCTACATGCCTCGTGCATGACAACAACAAAGTCTTTGCGTCTGCATCATAATTTTTATATCACAGATCAACTTTTAACACTGAATAACTCATCAAAACAAATTATGTTTAAACCAGCAAATGAGTTTAGGCTAACAATAAGCAGTTGGTCCTATTTTTACAGTCTAATAATGACAAGGTGAGGACAACATCGAGACAACAACAGCGAGTAGAAAGGACGGACGGACAGAACCTGCTCATTCACTCTGGGAAGGAATATGGCTGCGAAATAGATAGACGATACCGGAGGAGCCATGAAGGATGTGATGCTCTGAATGTACTTGAAAAGTTGCGACTCCCGATAAGCAATTATGATGGGGACCCACACGATACTAATCGACACCAAGAAGAGGACGAAGAGCCTGGAAAGATTGCAAATGAATAACCATTTCCGGCTAACTTCAAGATCCTTCTTTCCCGCAACATCTCAGATCATCCTTTGAGTTCGTAGAAAGATCTTTAAATTCCCATTAGAAATGAACGCATCCTTCATGAAGCATAAAAACCCATCTGATTCGCTTCCAATAATCCACTACAATGGCAAAACTTTACCCGGGCCAACTGCTACTTTCTCCTTCGGTGCAATTTTCTCTCTGGACATTAAAGTGGAGTATTTTTCTGGCCTTGGCATTGAAACATTGATGTAAATTTGCGGTTTAATTTTCACAAGATTTCGTTTTAATCAATAGGGAATTGCAACGCCCACGCAGCTCAAGAAATGTGGTTCAAATTGATGACGAAGGAGGAAAAGTTATAGGATATTATTTTGCCTCGATATTACTTTTAGAATTACACTGGATTCTAAAAGCAAAGTTTCATCCTATGTGTGGAACAAATTCGATATAGCCAGTGAAGAAATTGATTTTTTTTTCTACCTAAAAAAATTATGTTGAAATATAGTAGACTTTTGGTAAATTATTTACAGAGTGACTGATGGTTGTCATTAAAAAGTAATCGGCGTAAAAGGCTGAGTAAATACTGCCTTTGGCTCCTTTCAGGGAGAAGGGAATTCCAGTTGAACAGCATGAACAAACGCTCTCATAACTTGACATTATTTACATTTCATAAGGACAACAAGGGACGAGTACACTTTTGCCACGAGCAATGCCATAGACACACATGAGTCAATCACTTTTGTTTTGTTTAAATACAAATTAATTCCACAGGTCTCATATTATTATTTTTTTGCCCGTGCAGACGGTGACTACATAGAAGAGTATGTAATGATTACAGTTACCGGCTCACTCGTCCTTGGAATAAAAATGGCGACAACGAACACAGCCGTTACGGATGGGGCAAGGAAACTGGACACGGTATTAATGTAGACGAATAGTTGAGGTGCTCGCAGATTCACGAGAACTGGAATCCATAAGACTGACAGTGCAAGAATGCCCAGAACGGAAAGTCTAACCCGAAGACAGTAAATTGTATTTTTTTTTCAAGTATATTATATACCGTAGCAGATACTGTCTATAAAAGTGCCTGAATTTTTGTTTTCGTAAATTAGAAATAAATAAAGGCCAAAACTTAGTCCTGGGATTATAGCTCTTTTTTCTGGCTGGAAACAGGTGAAATTATCCCCATCAATAATTATTCGCGTGGCAAATCGCAAATAAAAATATGATGGTAAGTCAACACATTTTAATTGAAAAGTGAGGGCAGGTGAACAAATTTCTGGAGCTGTACCTGCCAACGATGAGGAGCTCGGTGTCCGAAGCTTTCTGGCGAATCCGAGTCCAAATATCGATGGTGAAAATGGTGGAGCTCGAGTTGAAAATCGAGGTCAACGAGCTCATTAGGGCAGCCATCATGACAGCCAACATGAGTCCAGAGAGACCTTGAGGGGGGAGTGAGTAATACGATTAGCACGTACACATACATACTCGCACGTGTCCTTATACATAGGTTTTGTGTATACGCATAACTATATTGCCAATACATATGTACGCTTCTACGTAAACATTTGTCCTCGTGAAAAAATTTGGTAAATCTTGGTATGAAACAAATAAATCTGAAAATCGGATTTTGTATGGATATCCTCAAGGATTTTACCCGACACGTTTTCTCGTCTTGGAAAAATTGTAATTTACCTGGCGGCATCAATCTAATCACTAATTCCGCATACGCAATATTCGTGCATCCAGTGGGGGAGCCACACACTTTGGTGCACACTTCTGGGCTGGCACAAGCCACACGATCCGTGTAAAGGACACGAGCGGCCATCCCTGGGAAAACTAGGAGGTACAAAGGTAGGAGTTTCAGGTAGCCCGCCAAAATGCATCCTCCCTTTGCATTCACCATATCTTTTGAGGCAAGGACCCTCTGAACAATCACCTGGTATTACAAAGTCAACAATCATCTATACTCTGTCAGACTACCCTAAAGGGACAATACATGCTTTCTAATTTTAAAAAATCCAACAAGTGCCTCACTTGATCCGAGCACCAATACCAAATGGAGGATACGGTCAGACCAAAAATTAAACCGGTCCAAGGGAGATCCGATTTCCCGGGTCTGACATCACGGAAGAGATTCATGGCATCATCAGGTACAGCTCCACAGCTCCTGTTAGTGTGCGCATCCCTCAACGTCACATTTGGAGAGGGATCTGACTCGTGCATGTACTTCCTTATCAGCTCCTGGTACCCACCCACTGCGTCAAAAGCTATCCGTGTGAAAATAAATTCAAAACACTGTGAGTGGAAGGAGATAGGCAGACCCGGAAAATCCCGGAAGGTCTCCAGGGATGTCATTTTATCCCAAGAAACTTCAGGGAAAGTTCTCCCATAATCACTTTTTCTCCTAGTTTTGCATAACATTTGAAAGCTATTTTCGAAACATAAGTTTGCAGCCACAAAATAGGGACACTTTCCCCTTAAATGAGGAACTTTTATGGGGAGAAAGAATGGCCAGGACAGAGCAAGGAGCAACATTAGTTGAGCAAAATCATAAATAGTGAATATTTTGAAAGAAAATGAGCATACATAGAAACATGAGAATGAGGGCGCCAATAACCATGAGGATCGTCTGGACAAAATCTGTCCACATGACAGCCGTGAGTCCGCCCGCGATGGTGAAGAGTGCAGCAATGGCGAGGAGAATCATGATGGAGGTGTATAATCCTAATGAGAAAAAAAAACAAAGAATTTACTCAACTCACTTTTACCTCATTTTAGCTCCTCATTTCCATCATGTTATCACCTCCCCGAAATACGTACGTCAGAACGGGAGTACACAAAATGCGCAGTATCTATTTCTGGGACTAACCTGAGTCTCCTCCAAAGCCCAGTGCGAGCTGAATGAATAAAGCCCCCGCGTACAGATCAGCCTAGACAGAGAGAGAGAGAGAGAGAGAGAAAGCAGGGAGAAATTGTACAGAATTAATGGGAAGTGAAATGACAAATGCTGGACCTGAACTTTCTTGAAAGAAGGAAGCCCCGAAGCCGTCACTCATTCATTAACGTTGGGGAAAGTCAGTGCCAATCGCCACGTGACTTACGGGAGCGACGACAACACAAATACATACTTAAATATGTACGTCATTCGTAAGCTGAGAATATTAACTTTACCCTTTCCTTCTCTATATTTAACTTCCATTCAATTATTTTTACATTACGTACATAGAATGGATGCTTTTGCATTTTGACTTTCAATTCAAAATGCAATTGTTGTGATTTTAGGAGAAAGAATGAGTGACGGGTCACCGAGACATATTTTGAACGCGAGGGAAATGTTGTGAATGCTATTTACCGAGATCTTGGTGAAAACATAGAGCACTAAAGCTAGGACTGCCAAGTAAATTCGAATCCTTTGACCACCGAAGCGGAGACGAAGATACTCGGGCATGGTGTACACTCCAGATGCCATGTAAACAGGCACGAAGATCCAGCCTAGCATCATGAGGACGAAGACAGCCTGGAAAGGATGACAAAGAAGTTTCTGTACCACAATTCCAACAAATAGGGTATATGCACACACGTATGTTTCCATATAATACATATGTCAAAACTTTGCAGTCGACACTTTTTAGGGTAATCAATCCACCATATGTATAGCAGCGTGGCTGTCATCTATGAAAACAATAAACCTTTTGATTTATTCAATTAAAAGCCAATGCACAACTTAAGTGGTGTCAACGCCATGAGGACCTATGCTACTCCCTTCTTACTCATCAAATATTTGTTTTACGTTACAAGGACCTCTTTGGTAGATGCCACCGGCTTCCACTAAGTGTTCAATAGAGGGAAGGACAAATTTAATTAGGATGCTATCACTCCCCAAAATTCGGGGAAATTGAGAACACAAAGAAATAGAAGTATGTAAAAAACTCAAAATTTAAAGAAATTTACACTGAGTTCAAATCCCGCGATGCCAATCCCACTGGCGGCTCCACTTCCTGCCAATCCAATGAAATGACCACTGCCGATGTTTGAAGCAAATAAGCTGGCTCCAACCGGAAGCCAATGCATGTTTCTGGAGGCAAGGAAATATCCCTTCACGGTCGACCGCTTGCTCTTGTACGATGACTGAAAGTATTAGACATGGAAATACATAAAACAATTATTTTTGCGACGTGGAATAAAAAAATGATGGAATGTGCAAAATTTCATTCTCGAGGCTCGTACTAAAATACTTTTTGCATGATGTTAGCATAAACCAGGAAAAGAGATGCAATTGAGGGATCAAACAAATGAATTTTCAAGGATGTTTGAATGGGGTGTCATGATGTTTCCCGAAATGAATACAGACATGTAGAATGCATAAGGGGGAAGGAGAGACGGCCGATGGGGGAAGAAGAGAAACATGAGAAGTAAGTGTTTCATTAAAATAATCATTCTTGGGGATTCCTCTTTCGCATGTAATCGGTATCTAAGGACTTTTGGCCTTGAACGAAGCACTAATAGAAATTGAAGACTCTTGGCGGGTCGTGGATAGTAGAACTGCATGTAAAAAGCATGAAAGAGCTTTTATTGGAACTCGTCCGGAGAGGCTACAGCAATATATATTTACAGCCACTTGCCGAAAACAGTCTTGCTTGGATTTCAAAAGATCTTTTCTTCACAAGTTCATAATCTTAATGTGGGGGATCAAAAGGACGATATTTCTCCTCAAATTTGTACACGTGGAAGATGCGCCCATGTCCCTCCTTTGATTAAATGGCTCGATTCAATAGAGCTGACACACATTCTCCTTTTCACAAGATGGTGAAGGCATTCACTTGGCAAATCTGTCCTGAAAAAAGGACTTTTCCACACAAAAACATACGCATATCTGTATGGCCTACTTTGTCCCCAATACCAAAAAACTTTTCGTTTTGTTCAGTTTCAAGATTTTTGGTGTCTCGAGAAACTGAAGGCACTAATGTATAAAAAAAAGAATGAATCGTTCTCTCTATTTTATGTTAAAAAATTATTGGTTGAAGATTCTACTTTGTATTACATGAATATTTATATTCCCAAGAAAAAGCTGCATAGCGATACACATGAACTATGCTAAATATATTCACAAGTCTAAGCTTGCAGCTATTTTGTAAGGCGGTACAGGTTGAGTGGATGTTTATTCTTTTCTGAAGTTCATTTCATCAACTTAAGCCATGTTTAGGCAGTGCCTTGAGCAAAAGTTCTTTTTCTAGCCTGCATACTCGACTGGTGAAAGGAAAGCTTAGAAATGTTTGGAGCAAATAAGGAAGTACTGTCGCCTCGTTATGAAAGTAATGTGTTGATAGGATGCTCGTGAACAGACACGAATATGGACTAAAAGAAGGGGTACTTTCACTGGATTATACACGCATGTACATATTTATACATGTGTAAATGTGGTCTTCCCTTGGTGTAATGAAAATTCCATGGTTTTTGTTTTTACTGGAACGGGTATCACCATTTAGTTCATTATGGTGCTGACGCGCAGCAGAGCCTCTTAACCTATCCTAATCTCTACTAATGAAATTACTGGGAGCAATGGGAGATATACGATAAGAAAAAAAAAGTGTGCTAAAGACCACCTCTCAGCATCACTTATTGACTCATCTTCATCTCCCACTATTCTGACTCATTCTGTTTTTTTCCCAACGCCAACTACGCAACGCTGACGTTTCTGTGCAAAAAGCTAGATTTGGAAGCACAATGTATAGTCCCGAAAGCTTTCTCCCCGAAACAAAAGGATAAAAATTCCCTGATTCTAGCCTCATCAAACCCTAATTGAGATCGGGGTCAATTTGTCTCCGTCTCATTGAGTGGAAAGAGAAAGGCAATTCATAAGGAAATCTTCCCACCCTCACTTGTTGACAGCGAACAACAATAATCGTTTAGGAAATTAGTTCGTTGTGAGAATGAATGAGCTGTCCTCAAGTAACGAATCCGAGCCTGGCATCTCTGTTACCCAAATATTTCGTTGGCAATACGAGGCAAATAGAGCACTTTTCACAAATAGAAATGGTTAGAAATGTGGAGACGAAAATACCCAAATAGAATACATAAAATGCGTACCAGCCGGCCTCTCACAGACGTAAAATTTACAAGTCATTACAACGGATGAACCATGAAAGCTCGTGGTGACTTGAAGCGGATTTTATATGCATGAGATTTTTCTCTCCCATTGGCTTACGTAAGTCCATGTCTGAGCTTCGTGGGGTGAAAGCAGAGAGAATTGAGTTGCCAGAGAAAAACATACAAAGCTTCTGAAAGGCGCAACATGTGCTTCCTTTCGTTGGAGAAAAGAAATTGGAATCATCTTAATGAGGTTGCGTCATGAACTTGGATGCAAAAAAACACAAATGAAAAAAGGGTAAACTTTGTTCATTCAAGCCGGTAGCATAATCATAACCCTAAACTTGAAAGGCTCACATTGTGTGCATCTTATTTTTTCCCGTTGTCATGAAATGCACTCATTTGATTGGAACTCTACCCTTTTTACACGCACCTACTTTTGAGCTATTATGAAACTTAATATGTGGAGCTTTGTCGGCAAACTTAAATGAATAAGCTCAGTGCTAATTCCTGTGACTATTTTAATGTTCCACCCGCAAGAAATTTTCTTTTCGTAACCATTCAAGCTATTAGCTATGCAATTGTTTTTTATGAAATTTTATGACCGTGCATCCAGTTGCAAAAATTTCATTTAGAAAAATAATGTGCCTGATGTAAACGTCTATGTCCAATGGTTTACATTTCAAGGCCTTCGGGGGAAGCGAGGAGGATGATTCCCTGAATGAAGCTTATTATCACGGATATATGTAGAAACATTACAGCTGGGATAAAAAACAGTTTTTGTGTAATTTGCAACGTGTGACAATTTGCCCGAGTGATTCTAATTAACTGGGAAACCGCCACTTGCTACCACTCCCACTCTATGAGGCGGGAAAGGAACAATGCGTGTCACTCATCAAGAACAGATGGGCATGTCAGTAATAAAAGGGTGTGTGACCTATTAAACTATTTTATTGCTCAGGGCTTAAATGGCTACAAAGGTCTCAAAACAAATTATGGCATTGCAATCGAAGAAAGTGCGAGAAGTTTTCCATGCACAATAGCACGTAAACAGTTTTAAATGAAAAACAATACATTTTTATATACAGTTCATGCCATATCCAAATATGCATTGTGTGGTCACGAACAATTACTTAGTTACCTCACTAAATTTTAATACAAACAACAATAAAGCTGAAACCAAAAATTAATAATAGCATTGAAAGAAAGAACTTACATAAAGTCCCACAGCCAGGACAAAAGTGAAGTAAATCCCAATGACCATGAAGTCCAGCCATTCCAGATTACTGGAAGGTGAATTCTCCCAATCCATGGTGATGTCCCTCCTTGATCGTCACCAGCAATTGTGTACGAATAACTACAAATTCTGTTGAATCGTTGAAACAAATTATTTGTAAAAATTATGATGTCAAATTTGACTTTTGTTCCTACGTGACTCTTCCCGTTTAAACAAGTGAGGAAAACGTCTCGCGGAGAAAGAAGAACGCACTCGTTTCCAAAGCTATACTGACGTGAAAGAGAAAGTTCCATCCAACTAAAAAGAATGCGACGGTAGATTTGGTGGTGCCTAATTAGGACTTGTAGTTTTAGAGAAATTGTTCGATTGAAATTAATTAAGGAAGGAGAAATTCAAGTAAATTGGCAAAATTCAATTAATAAGAAGGAATTTTCACTCGCATGTCTCACTTGAGCAGAAGAGGTGAGAAGTGAAAGTAGATGTGATACCGTGAAAATTTGGCGGAGGACAAGGAAAGCGTGGGAGGACGGTGAGAATGTGGAGAGAGATCGTACCGGATGAATAAGAGCCGAGCTACTACTGTCTTCCACAAGAAGGGACGAGGAGAAAGACACGAACTGGCGGAAACGCTTTTCCGCCGAGTCCTAATATGAGGACTGAAAGGAGAAAAATTGAGAGAGAGAAAGAGAGAGAGAATGCAAGATGGAAGAAGCCCCAGGACTATTCCTCAATCCCATGGAAGACGCATCAAGTCTCCATGCATGAGAAATCGGTTTTCCTCACCGACTCCCTTCTTTTCTCTCCGCCATACACCGAGCAATGGAGCAAGAACAAAATATAATTTTTTTTTGTCTCCATAAATGTAAGCTAACTTTTGCTGATTCATACGTTTAGGCAGTGAGGGGAGGAATTTACCGCAGCTTAACTGCCACCGAGCACAAATAAAACTTTCAAAGCTCCCAACTTTTATGAATGATATCACTGGATGAGCGTATGATCAGCTTCCCGCAAAATTGCACTGCCATACGCCTCATGAACCCGTATGAAACTGAAGACTATTTACTTGTTCGTACATACTTTTTCTCCTTAATCTTTCATGCGAAAAGATCAATTCTATAGATATATCTCTTATCAAAGTCGATACAATCGGCGCCGTAAAAGGTTTCTCTCAATTTTTTTACCTTATTTGTTTGCACCTATCAAAACACGATTTTTCACTAAGGAAGTTGACTTAAGCCCCATTCCTTGAGGAAATGCACGAAAAATCATAAGAACGCACGAATATGTCCGGGAAATTAATGTAAACTGCTTTGTTCTTGTCTTTAATCTGTCCCGTACTATCATGTCATGGCGTATGGAATTGCGAGAAATCCATGGTTTGTTATTATTATGCCTAATTAATGTCGGGAAACAGATATGGGAATTCACAAAGCACTTGGGTTGGAGTTTATCCACGCTTCGTAAACTTGTTTAAATTTGACAGTGAAACACTTTTTATGAGTAATAGAAGTTAAGAAAGACGCTCAGTATTTGCTATGGAAAATAGCAATTACTGAACAACAGTCATTTAGCCTATTAAGTGTTATAAAGTAAATCCCCGTGAAAGTGAAAATTCATTCAAGGGCAAACAACAATTGCGAATTGAATTAATGAATTACTTTCGGCAAACAATGAAAACTATTGTGAACACAAATGTATGCACACAAACAAACTTTCACAAATACATGTACTTGTTGTCTCTCGACGCCTACCGAGATTAATTTTATGCAATAGGCTGCAGATAATTTCTTTGAAGCGTAATTCTTACGCTGCAAACCTATAATTGCATGAGATTGTGCATACAATGTCGCACGGCTTGAGTGTACATGAAATTCCAGAATAGTTAGGCATTAAATTGGTAGAAATATAAGGTGGGAAATCATTGACTCTCAAGTTCAAGACCAAAACTATTTAATGTGAGCACAAATGATTTTTCGAAAACAGATAGAAAAACAAGGGGTCACCGATGTACTAATCGTAACATGTGAAACTTTGCTTTTGACCTTTGAAATCATACATATCACATCATTCCTTGGAGCAGTCCAGTTTTATTGACTTTTAATTTTTTTTACGTTCCATAGCCCCAAGGTTTAAACTTATTCAAAGAAAGATTTCACACGGTCAAAGTATAAAAACCACGGTAGCATAGCTACGGTAAGTACATAAATTTTGGATTTCGTAGACACTCTTGGGGAAACTTGGAAAGTCAATTTGTTGTTTTAACTCAGATCATCTTATCCTATAGATTCCAGTTGAACGGGCGAGACGAGACGAGAGAGAGAGAGACGTGGTTTGGTTCTCAAATTAAGAAGGAGTCACAGTGCAACCTTCGGAGTAGTGCTCCGGAGAAAGCAGCGTCTTGGCGATAGGTCTGCAAATAAGATTAAATCCTGTTTGAAGACCCATTGCAAGGGAAAACAATCTCATGGAGTAGAAAGTGCTGGTGGCAAAAGTAAATGTAAAGATTAGCACACTCTTGGAAGTTTATTCCCTTCTTATATCACGTATACGTACATACATACGTACATATGCAAGGGTCTGCGCGGGCACACGGTGACATTGTATCCCATTAAGAAAAAGAAAATTGTGCTTTTTTTCCGGGAGCATTGAAGATACCAAGGACGACCTTCACCTAAATTACTTCCTCTATACGTACTAAATTTGTGGGATGGAAAAACCCTTGCATTTTTTTCCATGAATTACATATTACATCCCATCAGCCACCTCATCGACGGATCAATCCCGTGAAATTCATGCTCCATGAGCCACCTTGCATGCTGAAATATTTTGACACAGATGCAATCCCATAAAAGCAAGTGCAAACGCACCATGCCGGAGCCACGTCGTATGTACAGTTGCAATCAGACGAAGCCCCCTGGAGGTTACCTTAAAAAATTGAAGGACAAAGAATCAAAATGGTTTAGGTCCATTTAGCCATACTTTTGCGAGATAGAACTCCGTCGTAATCTCTTAATGCTTTTAAACGTAGGAATTTCTCCACACCTAAACCATTGACTCTTGATCTGCAACCATTCCACCTAGGAACAGTTCCAGTGTAGCATATCACTTATTTTCATTGTTGATATTTGCATTTGGAAAAAACCGACTTAACCCGGCTTGTTTTGATTGTTCATGTACAGTCATACGCTTCTGCATTTTTATGGGAAGATGTTTTCCCAGAAAATTATCGGGGATGAGTTTAATTACTTTATTTTCTGGCATGTGAATACTAGGAAAGAATCACCATTACGTTTTCCTTACAAAACTACATTGCCAATAAAGTCATACTTTGCAAAATTGTGTAAGGAGATTAAAATGCTTCAACGGATGAATTTTAAATGGCAATTTGTTCGAGACATTTAACACGAGACGAGAATTTTGATGAGAATGAGAGCTCTATGAGAATACAAGCGAATACTTTTTTAAAGATTTTAATCACCGTAATGTAAATACACATACGACGACCACCTCGTCGACCAAGATGTGACGGAAAAAGGTTAAATTCAACAAACATTTTGTTCCTATACTCAAATCTAACAATTAAAGCAGTCTTAACATTTATACGAATATAAAATTACCATTTTGTGTTTTTGTTAAGTACTTCGTACTTTGTATCTTACACGAGCCATGACTATATAGATTATGAAGCTGCGCATGTTGATGTCCATGCACAGCGTATTGTTCTTTTAGGATTTAAAACATGACAACCAGCAAAGCCCAACCTTGTACCATTGGAAAGCTAACTCTCTTTTTAAACATGTTTGTTCTTTGTACGCCTTCCGCTGATCCTCCAATTACATTTGACATTCATTCACATTCAATTAGTCCTAATTAAACAGGAAGACCGTGGTTTGATTTTTGATTACAAATTTCACATTGTAAAAGACACCGTATTCATCGAGAACTAAGTATATATAACTTTTGTCAGTTGTAATATCTGAAATCTCAGGTTCATTTTTGCTCGGCTAAATGTCACTCAATTTCGAAAATAATCCTCATGTGCTTTCACCACCCGCAGTCGGAGTTCATCAGCCCCCAAAACATCCCCGGCAGGTGGTAGAAAAATATTCTGCCCTGAAACAACAAAGCTTAATATGTCCCACTTTTTCCCCCTTGTACCCGCTATTACTCGCTCTTTCCTAATTAGAGCTTTCTTCTTTTTCTGCGCATTTACTAGCTTACGCAGTTACCCCTATTCTACGACCACGATTCCGGTCACGATTCTGACGCTAGTTACGCATTCATGATGCTCAGGTCGTGTGATGGTCAAAAAGTACATAGTTTATAGGGCAAATATGATTGTATAAGGTGCTGTTTCTGAATTGTGGTGTGATTAGTGATACCCGTTATCAGCATGACAAGTAAAAGTAGTGAATACCGGTTGTGCTGGGATAAATACACAGGCTTTGACACTCAAATTTGCATTCACAAAGAAGCTTTGTTCAATTTGTTTAACACACTTGCGCGCATTTTCTGTCTTGCTACCGAACTTATACAAACATTGAATCGTGCAGGTAAATTTGCGCGGCAAAACTATCGCACTAACCACAACCAGCAATTTAACAGCCTCATATCATCATATTTTACCCTCAATAGGGCTCAAACTTTATCCAGAAAATTCAATCTCGAGGATAATCCTTGCCATCCAAAACTATATTTATATACAACTACTTCAGACCGTCAACTTGCAGCCCATGCAGGATGGTATACAATTAAACGAACGAATGAATCAGAATTTCATACTGGAAACATCCAAGTTCGATGTGTCTAACCTCATTTGAAATGAAATGACATTAGGCTTATCGCCTAACCTCGTTATGGCATTAATAATGATTTCCATTCATTACCTACAACCTCGTTCACACGAAAATAGAGAATACAAACGTAAAAAAATATTTTAAAACGAACGAAAAATACTGCGTTGCTCTAAGTTTTCTACACTTCCTGACTCTGACCGTAACCTAAATATGTAGCTGTTTTGACCCACATTTACAAATACTCTTTTTTAGTGTAACGTAGCGGAAAACTGTATCATCAACCAAATATGTCATGAAGGCATGTACTTATTTATAAATCATTATGTAAAGCTTTGATAACACATATTGTTAAGGACTAGAAAATAATATATACTGACATGAGAAGTTAATTACAGCAGTCTCACAGGATTAAAGCCAAATGATCATGATGCAGAAGCATTGGAACCCCTTCGTGTGTGCAGACACACACCTGATCTAAATTCTAAACGATTCCGATTTGGTATCAATGTGTCGTAGACGAAGATAAACGTCTGTTCCGATTCCTTGCATTGACTGCACTTGCAAAGTCCCACCCAAGTATTCCGCGTAAGCACGAGACGTTGGTAAACCTGTGGCATTAAATCAAAAACATGAAATGCCGCTTACATAATGTATAATTACGTTTTGATTAATTAATTAATTAACAACATAATTAATTAATTAGTCATCATGCTCCATTAAAATAGCTGGACAAACGTAATTAATTGAATTAATAAATTAATTTACCAAAGCCATAGCCATGCATGGGCCCACTTGTAGATCTGTTGGCCGATTCCAGCATATTTCCAAAAGTGTCCGCGTCCGTTCTGAGCTCCTCTGACAAATCTGCGGTGCTGAAGTTATACTGCATGATCTTGGACATGAGTGAATGATGAATTCCTCCACCTCGATCCGAAATTCTAAAATTAGAAAAAAAGACTAAAAATTTAACAAATCAACATCCAATGGCAGGCTTTCCTGTTAGGCATGAATCAAAACGTACCGAACAATAAAGTCGACGTCATTGTTTGCAACAGTAATTTGTATTGGAGGCAGGGATCCCTCGCCAATCTCAGCGTGAGCTTCAATAGTGGCTCGCACAGCATTCTTCAACAATTCCGGAAGGATGTAATCCAGCGGAAGTTGAATGTACGGAAACGTGGCGTTGATGTGCCCGGATAACTTGATTCTGGGCGCTTTTCCATACTTCTCTTGGGCAAGCCTCGTTACGAAATCAGCCCACTTCTCTATGACGTCCTTGAGTCGCATAGAAATGTTGATAATTCCCACGTGATTTGGCTGTTACAAGTAAAACATTTGGTTTATTTACACAAGTATCAATAACACAAAAATTACGGCATACTGCCGCCTCAAATGACAATCCAGTCCATTTAAATAGTTTTTAAATTCCAGGGTTGTCTCACCTTATCCTGAGACAGAGCTAAGTGGTGCATGGCTAGCATTCTTATGCCAAGTCGTGACGTGAGAGTCCTGTCCAAGAACTGTTGTATAAGTTCATCATTCTGCGTAAAAAAAATTGATCATGTAAATATGGGAGATCATTTGCTAATAAAATAAGGATAAAAATAGAACTGCAAGAAGTTGTGTGGGATTTATGAATAAAATCGAAAACAAATTGAGAATTATTAGTCTTCGTCAGACTCACTTCAATGTGTTTCCTAGCACCCTTAAACCCTTCAGCTAGCTGAGTCACAACATGGACAAAATCGTCCAGCAAATTCTCCAGCAAGCGACTGTACTCTTCCTCGTCCTTTGAATCCTGAATTGGCGGGATATCATTGAGGATGTGGAATGCTCGGATGTACATTTCGTGCTGTAAAAACAAAAACCCAGACAAAAAAAATCACATTACATAATATCTACACAAAAGTGGTGTAAGAATGTCTTTGGCGAAGAATCCCGTGTCTGATTACCCTGCCCACGTACATAAATACACTTTGATCTTTGATTCACTTGCTAGGAGAGTGATCATGGTATTCCTTCCCAAGTATTTGGAGTTAAAAATTGTTGTACGAAAACCTTGCACTTCACGATGAAGGAAATATTGCAAAAAAGTGCTAAATATACTTTTGTATACTTTTGTGCAGTAATGCAGAGCATCTCAAGGGTGAGACTAAACGCAGTAATAAAAATTATTACTACTTTCTCTGGCAAATTTTCAAGCTCGTGGAAGTATTGCGCAGACCCTTACGTCACCCACCACAGCAGCTGCATATGGATCCTGACTAAAGCATGACTGGGTCGTGATCGGATATTGGATTTATTATGATAACACCATCGTCAGCTTTTTGTTTTTCAAGAAAAACTTTTCCATCATTTGCTTTCCCAGCAGCACCAATACTGCTGGGAAATACCGCATCAAAAGAGAAGCTTTCACACTCTCAAATGGTTGGAACAAATATTTACATTTCACTTAATGTGACTTACCACCGATAAAATAATAGGGTTGCATCCGACAACAAACGGTAAAGACCGGAAACCAGCAATACGATGTGCTATTCGCACAGGCAGTTCCTTCTGCAAATACTGGGCACTTTTCTGCAAAAAAGGATACAAATCACCTCGTTAAGATTAAAGTGAAAAATAGCGTTGCAATATCCAAAAAAAAATCTGCAAGTACGTAGATACAGTAATTGTAACTCACCAGAATGGTATTGCTGTCGTTGATTTTCCCCGAGTACATGATTGTACAAGGTGTAAGACGAACTGATTGCTGTGAGAACAATAAGAAACACATATGATTTTCCTCCGGATAATACACAATAATATTATTTAATCATAATTGTCTTCCTGTTATGCTTTCATTGTACTACAAACTGGCATTGAAATTAACAACTTCTCGCTAAAAACAAGGAAAAGCTCCCCAAGCATCCACAATGGAGAAAAAACGTTTAACTCTTTGTTGTGGATAAGTGTCGGAGGGATTGGTAGGTGGCGTTCGTTCCGTTTGGGTAGTTAGTATGGAACGGTTTTGGGTCAGGGACAAACAGGTGCTCGTGGTGGCTTCCATACCATGAAAGGCCAGACATCCAAAAGAAAGTTTCCGAATTCATTTCATACAATGTCAACGCATCCTGGCTGGTTACATGCATATATGTATGTCTTGAAGCTATTCAATGGCTCATCCAAGGATTCATTTACCAAGCCAAAATCTACCTTATGTGTAAGACTATTACAGTCGTATGTGTCATTGTCTCAGGTTTCAGTTCGAACGTGTTACGAAATGTTTGATTTTATTAATTGGTAATTACTATTTATTTGGTTCTTGTATTTTGATGCAATCAAAATCAGCCGATGCCTTTGGTTTTATTTAGGTAATACCTAGTTGTACTTATGTACACGCAGCTCAGACTTTTCTTGCCTGTAACAATTGGCACGGGGCATTGTCAGACATTCCTTTCTTCGCGCGTCACGTATAGTAAATAGGAATGTCTGGATCATTTCACGCCATAACTATAACAGACCCGCCGTATAGTTGTCTTGCTAATAAAAGACATTCTCTCCCGACGTGGTGGGATTGCTATTACGCCGTTCTTTCCCATTGCAAAACCTACGGATGGGGCAAACCAACGGAATGTCGTTTTGGAGAAAGAAACGGAGTGCACATATAATCTTCGTGACTCCTGATTATCAACCTCCCCGACACGCCATACCATTTATTTTCCATTGTTGCTTCATTATCTATCGCCGTTCTCACTCGACTTTTACGTAACCCATCCCGCCACGAATGTCTCATCCCACCATTATCTGAAGTAATGATGTTATTCATTAGGCAAATTAAGGAAGTGATTTGATATCCTAATTTATCGAGGTAACAACTAATAATCTCGACAATCAAATGCTTCCAGGTGTGAAAGTTAGTATATAATTTCAGCTAAATTTGAATGATGTATATAGAACTGGTCACACGGCCCGGGAACATGATTTGCACGCTACATTGAATCTAGCGGGGAATTAGGGGAAATCTTAAATGTGGCAACCCATCTAATTGCCTTGACTAATTGTCTACTTCAGAGGGAATTAATGCAGTGAGCAGTGATCGTATGTACTCGAATGCTTTCAATCTCCATGTCTTTCAATGTACATCATGTTCTCATTTGATTTCCTTCTTGGAAGGAAGAAAGGCTTTCCCGTACAGCGTGCAGCCACATGTAATGACGTATATATGTATGTCTACAGGTGTGCTTGTATTTTGTTTACGAAGGCAATGACTTCGATTATGTTACTATTGCATTCAACGGAAGGGAAATAATTTTTTAATTGGTTTAAAAAGGTCCTTGTCATAACAAATACGTATAATATACAGTTGCCTAAAAAAAGGACGGGTTCCGGCAAAAACTGGCGTTCGTGGAGGGAAAAAGACCAAGATAGGAGAACTCGTTGACCTCCTTTGAGACTATACACAAGTATTGCCAGTCTCAGTCTGCTCTCCCGTGTAGGGGAAATCCTAAAGCTCACATCGATCGATGCGGGAATGTAGGACGGCGGCTATATCTATAAATATACGTTGTTGAGAGGCTTGCCTATGATCACAGATGATCATGTGGAGCCCGCATGGCACACGCCAGCCGCAACCCAGACACGTCTTTGGAAAAGAGGGTAAAAAAAGGAAAGAGGAATATATTCCTTCTCTCCCAAGACATGACAATTACAAGGTTCAAGGTAAAATGCATTAATACCCAGCCAGCAGGTAAATTATAAAATACGGAATTCTGTATAATTATTATTTTTCGCGAGAACTTCATATGTCAGCCTTATAGTGTGAGTCCATTGGTGGACACGCAAGTAATTAAATTTACACATGCAAGTACACATCTTTGGATTTGGACTCGTCCCCACAATTTTCAAAACATTGGTTTGCCCCGCCACAAGATTAACACAAGGTAATAGTAGGAAGCGGAATAATAATGATGATACATAACGAACTAAATATTAACCACCAAGTACTTACAAGCCTTTAATATGTATCCATCACAATGAAGGATAAAAAAAATTTACCTTTACGGCGGCAATGTCAATAGCACTCTGATTGTAGTAGGAGGTGACAGTCCGATTTCGCTCTCTGGTGGCCGAGTCATTATTGTACTCTAATCTTTTGGGTGTTGATGAATGATAAGCAGCAACGGCACTCAGGATTCTGGGGCTATTGAAGTAACCCCGTCGGACCAAAGAACACATTGAGCGACTAATTGCGGACATAATTACGGACGTGAGCTTTACCGATGAACTTTTGTGGGTACAAGACAATTTATCAAAGGAGACAAGGAATCCAAGGAAAAGGTTAGTGTTCTGCGGGTGACAAAATAATACGAGAACGGTAATAATGAGGCTAACTGAAAAGGAAGGGAAAATAAAGAAATGGAAAAATATGCACAAAAAAAAGCTTGTCTCAACTATGTAGGAGAGGCATTGAGAGAGCCTTCCACTTTTACAGAGTGTGACTCCTGAACCGAGTTCCTTGTCGAACTGAAAAAGTTCATCCACACTAGAAGCAAAGCAAAGCCAGTGCTCTCAAGAGTTTCCTTCGGCCTGCACCGTCGTCGACACTCGTTCTGTATCGGCAAAAAATGAGCCTCTTGTATACCGCGCCACACAACCAACTTTTCCACTCACCTTGCTCCTTTTTCGAGAATGTACTGTATCACTGGCTACAATCCAGTCCTTTCGACCAGTTCTTTCCAAGATTCCCCAAAAGAAATCATCCCAGACACTTTCGTCTGCTCTCCCATTTTCCCCGTTTTTCTTGTAAGTATAGATACATGAATATTCCTTTTTTTTAACCCTTCAAATGCGTTTGCGTTGATTCTGTCCTGACCTTCCTCACTTCGTAAGCGTGATGAAGTCTTTACCATTAAAATTAAAGGTATCATCCTTTACCAGGCGGTACTTACGGCCAAGGGAATTGTTCACGTTTTTTGGACAACCACAATTATTTATTAAGATGTAGGGACTTTATAGGCATTTATTCAAAACGTTGAACTGGACAAGCCAGGGGTCCTCATACCCCAAAAACATAGGCAAAATGGCATTTTTAACCCAGTGCATATTTGGAAGTCTGGTTCACAAGTATACTTTTATACGGAAATGTTATGTGTTTTCGAATGTTATGCATGAAATGACAATGCAATAAATTTGTTTACCAACTACGATAAGCATTTCCCCCCAAAGACTGCTAAACCCTGCTTGTGTTTGTTTCTGTAAGTGAATGTAGTAACGTGTGACGGAGTAAAGTAAGTAGGTAAAAGCTCATATCCATGAAATGATTATATGCTCAATTTTTTTAATAGTTTTTGGGCATTTTTAGATAGCTGAACCTCCACCATAATATGGGAGCCCGTATCTTACAATCAGTTAATGCTTTTCAGGATGGACTTTTCCGTGGTAAATGCTAGAAACAATCTCCAAAACAAAACTTCAAAGCAAGCTGCTTTACAGTCCAAGTTAAATGATCCAAAAATTAGTACGTCGTTAAAATCTAGATAACTGGAAGAGACTATCAGTATGCTTAACGCCACTTTTGTAGGGTGAAGTCCAATGTTTGTATTTTTGCTGATTATTCTGCCCTTGTACTGGAATGTGCCACCCAATCAAGGCCAATACTTCGCCTGACAAAAGTGGGAGTGTTTCATAGAAGAAGTGGATGCAGCTTTGACAGATGTCATGCAATTTTGTTAACACGACGCATATCTTTAATTTAAACGTACTCAGCACCAAAGATTGTAAATACGCAAATGAGTTTTCCGAGGAAGCAGTCTCCTTGAGCTCTCGGCTAACTACAAGGATGGCATTCTTGCTGCTTTGAAATACAAGGAAACAGCACTACGGAGTTTTCAAACAAGATCATCATGCGGGGAGCACCTGCGACCTGCCATGCCGTGTTTTACTAATTTCATTAAATGCTAACGGTCAACAAGTTTAAGGTCTGTCACCGGGAATTGATGGCAGTCAATTGACTTTATCTACTCTTACAACGCTTACATGACAATGGAAACTGGAAACGCTTCCGGTCAGTACGTATTCACTCCACATTAAAACAATTTAATTCTGATGCATTCCCCCTTTCAGTCTCCCTTCATTCATTTCTCCAGTTTAAATTTTTTTATAAGCCATTTGCGCGTATTAAGAAAGCCCAGAATATGGCTGTAGTAGTTTGTCTAGCATATAGTTTTATAAAACAGCCAAAAATATTAAAAAAATTAAAAATTATTGGGAAAATATGCATTTGATAAAATCTTCGATAAGTGACTCCATCTAAATTGCGGACTGTTGTTTGTCCTTTGTCACTTTAAAAAATAAAAAACTAAGATCACGACTCGCGACTTGTAGGTATTCGCAGTCGCAGCAAAAGAAAATATTGTGCACCTTTGTACATATGTATTAATACAAAATTGCTTTGTCTTAATATAATATTTACGAATGAGAGTATAAAACTAATAATAAGTCAAGGTGATTTTGGACGAGTGCATGCAGCTAGCGACATTAGAGTCACACAGAGTCCGCTGATATTCTTAATGGGGGTAAGAAGACATAATAGTTAATAAATTAATATTAATAATAGAAATGCTGCAAAACCATCTTTAGCTCTCCATTGCACTTGCCTTATGTACGTTAAACCTATACCAGATGATTAGAAAACGTTTCTTGCCAACACATACTACGTTTCTGGACGTAGTCATCGTCCTTCGTCGGAATCATACGGTTCGGTATAAATGGTATAATTTTAGCCGCGGATGACCAACTCGTTTTGTCGGCATGCAGGTGTACTTTCACGGATACAAACGTGTGCCAGATTTACAAGGATGTAGAAAATAGTCTTCCTAGGAAGCACGATAACTGCTCGTGCAAGAAGATGTCCGAATGTTACTTGACATCATCAGTTAACCACCTGTAATTATTTTCTTTCCACGCAAATAATTGTGTATGCCTTTGTGCATGTACATTCTAATGTAAAGCTAGCAATCAAGGCGTTGTTGAAAATAATAAAGTAATTATGACATAGCCTTTGCATAAAAATGACCAACGTCACTGTTTAAGGATGCGGAGGAGCTAATATATTTTATGTTGTGTATAATTACGCCATAATGAAAATAATTCCTGGCGGTGGTCACAACTTTAATGGAAGTGCAGTGTTTTTGAAATCAGTGTGATTACTCTCTGCAGATGATAAGAGTCCTAATGACTGCCTGCGTTGACCTCATTGAGTAGACGTTAAAGTAATCCTGTACACTGTACTATTCGGAGATCTCCTCCACGTTAATTACTGCAAACACTAGTTTCTGTATCAATTGTATTGATTGAACTTATCCAGAAACAATTGTTGAGGGCAGACTTCCAAGATTGCTAAGTTCCAGACGGAATCCGAAGATGTATGTAGCAGATAGTGTTGATAATCACACCTTCACCCTAACTAGACTTAATTATGCCAAGAAGAAATAAAATTGGACTCGAATGTGAGAGCGATTGGAATACTCTATTTGTCGAAAAAGGATCATAATAGAGAAAGAAAAGTAAAGGTGTGTCGTGTGTTGAGCAAACAAATTACTACACTATTTTTCGATAAATATTCATGACCATTCGTACACGTAGTATTTTCCAGACTAATCTCATTAAAGGGAAGATAAGTTTGTTCAACCTCTCTGTCATACTCCTTACCTTCACTTGTACTACACGCTTCTATATGATGACAAACCCACCGATATTTTCTCGACTTCTGTAGAAAAAGCATTTTGTTATGAGCATGCCTTAATTGAAAAAACAAACAATGTGGGGAAGGAATGAAAGTTCAGATGACTGCTGATAAAAAGGCCCAGGAGATAAGAAGGTTTCGAAAGTCCTCTGTACGGGATTTTGTATTATGTCAACACAATAAGTGTTCCAAGGGGAAGGGGCCGGAAGCACTTCTTCCGTCTTCCATTGTTTCCCAACTCTCTTATTCATGCGTTGCTTGTGAAGATAAAAATTTAGCAAAACTATGTATGTGCAGAGCTCGAAAAAAATTAATTTTGTGCATAGACTTCCAGAATTTCGGAGGTGTTAATGATAAAGGATAAAGGAAAGCATCTGTAATTCTCAAGACACACCTCTGTCATGCATATTGGATGGGAACCATGTATTTTTTTTCTTCTAATGGAAAAATACCTGGAACTCCTGAAAATTATGTTTATAAATAAATTATGAAATATTAATGTTTTTTTTTAGGAAAAATTCTCCAGTGTAGTAATGAAGAAAAGTAATTAAGCCACACTTTTGTGAGTGCCTCAGTGAAAACTCATTGTCACAAATGGTTAAATTTGCATTTCAAATCGTCTTCTAAATTCCGCATAGCTTTTCCCTACCGTTTGCCATATATGAGGTCATACTTTGTCATAATCATCAACTTTATCGTCAGAGGTGCTAATAGGTAAAGCTCCTCCAAAAGAGAAGAAGAAGGGGCAGAGAGGAGCAAGTGACGCACTTTATATTTTCTTTTTCTCTATATACCTGAACCGACAACAATAATTTTCTCTGGTTTCTATCACTCTCTGGAGTGCACTATTTAAACATACACTGAACTCCCCTGAGTAGTTGAACTTAAAATTGCAACTTGAAAACACACAATCATTGAACAATTGTGATTTCCTTCACATCCCTCCAAACATTAAGACAGCCGTTGTAATCGTGTAGATCCTCACGCAAGTAGACTTATTTGTGTTATCACTATCGCTGGAAAAGGTTGTCCTATTCCGCGGATAAAACTGCCGTGTAAAAGTAATCGTTTGGAGGGAAAGAGCTTAGTATTTATAGTGAGGTCGGCACCACAAATTTCACGAATTCACACGTTGAAGTTCAAGGCGGAGGTTGGTGTTGTGATTTGGTGAGACTGACCAAATAAAACAAAAAGGACCCAGTGCTCCAGTGGTATAATAAGTGTAAGTTAGGACCAATTTCTATAAGACAATGCCATCCTTTAAATTTCTTGTGATTGCAATCACTCTGACCTTGAGCAATACCGTAACCACCGCAGATGAAGAGGAACCAGCTCTCCCCTGTGATAAGTAAATTAGCATAAATCAACAGAAATGGTTCCTTTATAAAATACACTTGAAAAATAAACAAAGCGTCAAAAATTAAACGTTTCCATTATCTGAATTTTTTTAGCGACATCTACTGCTACGGTGACATACTGCACACAGTTCAGCGAGCAGCAATCTTTGCCGACTCGAAAACCTTCGTGGATATGAGGCTGAAGTTTAGTCCTTCAGTGGTGCGGAATAATTTCCAGGCCATGATTGACAAGTTCGGTCCCCATCCGCCCCGGGACGAGGTGAAACATTTTGTGGAGCTTAACTTCAATGCCCCCGGATACGAATTTGAGCCCTGGGATCCCCAGGACTGGGTTCCCAACCCAGACTTCCTCCAGAACATCGCCAATAAAGATCTTCGCAAATATGCAGGGGAGCTCAACGAATTCTGGAAGCAACTTGGGAGGCGAATCAAAAATGACGTGAGCAAGCGGAGGGACATGTACTCCATGATCTACGTGAGTAACCCCCTCATTGTACCCGGAGGGCGTTTCAGTGAATTCTATTACTGGGATCAGTTCTGGATCCTCAAGGGCTTACTCCACTGCGAAATGACAAATACGGTGAGGGGCATGTTGGAGAACTTTTTCCAGATGGTCCTTCAGTTGGGATATATTCCCAATGGCGGAAGGATTTACTACCGCCGGTCCCATCCTCCCCTCCTCATTCCAATGGTGAAAGATTTCGTGGACCACACACACAACCAAACCTTCTTACATCAGAATATCCACGTTCTTGACAAAGAATTTGATTTTTGGATGACTAATCGTACCTACAATTTAACAATAGGCAATCAGACTTACACGGTTTTAAGATATAACGTGGAAGTGGGGAATCCCAGGCCAGAAGCTTATAAGTAAGTTTTTCAATGTACCTATGTGCATGCTGACATGCATGATATAGGCATGTATATTAATATAATTATATTGTATTGTATTAGTATATTGTATGTTCAAGTGAAAGATATATGTAATTTTGAACTGTTCTCATACGCAGCCCTGATTATGATCTTGCTTCTTACTTAAATGATGAGCAAGCTCAAACGGAACTTTACATGCACCTGAAAACGGCCGCGGAGTCTGGCTTGGATTTTTCATCCAGATGGTTCGTTCCCGATAATGATACACGTAAGTGCATGAAGCAAAAGTTAACCACATAGTTCTCGTTTAAAATGATATTCAACTTTAATTAAATTTCTCCATTACAGTCACCGGTGATCTCCGCGATTGCAAAACGCGCTTTGTCATTCCCGTGGATTTAAATGTTCTGATACTACGTAATGCAAAAATCATGCAAGGTTTCCACAGTCAGGTTTGCTCCCGGATTTGATTTCTACGCCAGCAATTTTCCGGAAGCTAATTCATTTCACTAATTGAAACAATAATATGTGAGCAGATGGGCAATTCCACACAAGCCAGTTATTATGCAGCTCTTGCAGACCAGTGGGAGCACACCTTGAACGACGTGTTCTGGAATGACACGGAGGGCTCATGGTTCGATTACGTTGACCATGAGAATCATCGCGGACACAAGACGGAATTTTATCCCGGCAATGTCTTGCCCTTGATTTTAAATTTGACATCCATGACGAATAAAACCAAGCAAGTGATTTCCTACTTGAAGAGTGTAGGAGTGTTGACATATCCCGGTGGTATTCCCTCATCCTTGGAGCAAACGGGAGAACAATGGGATTTCCCCAATGCTTGGGCCCCTCACGTCCACTGGTTCATTGAGTCCATGGAAATGACTAATACTCGGGAAGGCAGAAAAATTGCAGCGCTAACTGCTCAAAAGTGGATCACAAATAACTACTTGACATATCGAACGCACAGGAATACCATGTTCGAAAAGGTTTGCTTTTTAACTGCATTTGCTTCCTTTCCCTTTGTGGACAGAAAACAAAATTTATTGGATATGTATTTAATGACAGTGTAATGTTTGTTTTGCAGTACGATGTAATGAACGTGGGATCAGCCGGAGGTGGAGGTGAGTACGAAGTCGTCATTGGTTTCGGGTGGTCCAACGGAGTTATTCTAGATTTATTGCACAAATACGGCCAATCACTCAGAGCCCCAAGTCTCAACCTGTATTATGAGAGCACTGCCACCAGCCTCAGTGGGTCCGTCTTGCCAGTCCTCACGTCTTTGTGCATATCACATTTAATAACTAGGAGCTAATAAGTCAGTTAATAATGCCTAAAATTCTATAATATTGCCTATGTCAAGTGCACAAATAATACAATTTATTAATAATTTTACTTAAAGCGGATGAAAAGCATAATTTGTGTTTCAATTAGCTGTACATTTGTAAGGAATCTCTCTCATGTAAGGATACTAGGATAGGATAAGTGTAGTGCAGTTTAAGTAACGTAAACGAATTTTATTTATCTTTGAAACCATCTGTGATGCCTGGTTTCAGAAGCAGTAGAACGTATCATAGCGCTAAAAATGGCAAATATGTATGTATATGCCTGTAAATACATTAGATTATATGCGAAAGTTTTTATGTAAACTGTGAACAAATAAAGTGTGGCTGGACCAGTATACATTTAAAATGCGATCCTTTCTCGAGCTTCGCCAGTTCGAGTTCCTTACTCAATTCGTCAATGCCGATGCTTTCGAAATTGTTAGATTCACCAAAAGCTGGTTGGACTTTATTATCTTCAATATACTTCAATCTTTATTGACAGATTATTGCAGGATATAAAGGCGTCCACAATTTTCTCTATTTAATCTGAACCTACTCGAGTTAAGGACACTTACAAATAACATACGCCACATGTAAAAGGCGTTTGGAGCTGATATTTTTTTCACAGATGCACCACCTTGAGTAATCACCAAATATATAAAATATTTGGGCCAGTTCGACCTACAGCACGAAAGAAAATTTTTTGAAATTTTAAATTGCAAAAACATACCAAAGGGGGGA
>JAQGBT010000596.1:0-47194 GCA_034698585.1 Disparrhopalites patrizii | reverse complement strand
AAAAAAATTTTTGTGACCATTGCGCCGCAGCAATAGTACGTTTGTGACCGCGAGACTAAACTGGTTGGGCACCCCTGACCTATACAATACGAGTTGTATAAACTTTCCCGTACGATGGCGTCTAAGGCTAAACTGCCAAATGAATATCCACACCAGGGACACATCCCATTTTCAATTCCATATCCCGCAATCAGCTTCTCAGATGCACGTTGTATGCATTTGCATTGTACTTAAAAGCACATAAAAAAGATTATTAATGTAATTGACTTTAATCCATTAATCTTTATTTAAGCGAAATCAGCATTCAGGGGGTGACGGATCAAATCAGACTAAGTTCTTGTAGCCTTAAACTAACACAAGAACTATGAGAATGAGGGATACTTCGTATCGCTCAATTATTGAGTTTGGATTGCCAGGAGACAATCAGGGTTGCTGACCCATCGTAGTCAATTGCTTTCGTGGTAAATATGACAATGTTTCGCATACTAAGGAATGATGTTTATGTGTCATTAAGTTAAATATGTTAATCAATAATCAGCAAATCAAAGTTGAATTTAAAAGCAATCATTTCTATTTTGTACTTTTAATTCTTTTATCTATAAATCTAAATTTCTAAATGAATGGTGAAAATGTTAAGATATATCTGCAAGTCTGCATGTATGTACGTATAATGCACATTTGTAGAAAAGAGAAAACTCTTTTCTCTTTCGAGGTTTCCAACGTTCGTCATATTAGTGCAAGGCCAGCGTCATCCTTTTTCTGGTTGGCATTTATACACACGTGTATACGTACATGTAGGGCTTCCACACAGCCTCATATTTATGTCATCATTTCACATGTTTAGTATCTGAATCGCGGCGTTAAAATAATATTCAGTATCTAAAGTACAGAAAAAACGCTGAGACGGTGCTGTTCTGTTATGATTAAGTAAAATTTATACCTTTTCTTGTCAAGTTTTTCGGTGGGGAAAATAATAATGTGTATTATTGCCTTTATTAAAAAGAACACTGTAGTGTTTCTTCGGGAAAGAAACGTATTCTTAAAAAATAATGTAAAGTGCAAAGAAATGAATGCCCTGACAGATATTTCACACTCAAGCTCTGTCCACTTAATTTATGTTGTCCTGAGAGGCTGTCATCGTCTGAAGGCTACACAGACCATACACTATTGAAAAATGTGTGCCTTTATCGCTGAAAGATGTTTTTTTTACAGAATATGCATGCTCTTGTGGAGAAATACATATATACATATGCCCATGCTCAAAATAATTGTTTAAGGAACAACCATAACAACAGTCGTCCCCCATGAACGAGTACACACAAAATAACTGGTACAATAGAAAAACATACACCAAATTTGTGGACAACCACAAGAGCTCTATTAAAGCGCTAGTTATCTGAGTTATGTAGTTAAAAATAAATAGTGTGAATAAAAGGAGACATAATTTAGGTTTAAGTATTTGAGTTCAACGTATAATACAAATAATCCTCTTTGCACATTTGCAGTGATGCTAGGTAAAATTAAATAATACCGTCAATTGAATAATATTGAATGGAATTTGCTAATGCAATTTTACGTTTGTGCTTTCCGCCCGTACAACTACATTAACATTGTAAAATTACGTAAAGCAATAAAAATTTAAAATAAATTCTGGTATACTTCAAATGGATAGCACGCTTCAAGAGCAAGTTTTACATACAGGAATATGAGCAAGCACTGCATATTGTAATAGAGTATATTTTTTAGCACCAACAATTGGGCAAAGTAAATTACAGGCATTTCTAAGGCCGAGGAAAGTACTCGTAGGCTGCAAAGATTGTAATTTAAAGATAGTAATTGTAAGTGTAAAGAGTAGAATACGGGGGGAGACGTCCCAGAATGAACTAGAAATGCCTCAACCAGAGGCCGGAAATAAGTAACAAAAACAATGTAATGACAAATCCTATTATTATTTTTGCTGTCTCATATTACATCCATATTCGTATGCTTACTTTCTCATTTCATTTCTACGATGGTTCATTTGTCAATAAATGATACCCAATGACTGTAACTGATGACTTATTCTGGCTCACCTAAGCACAAATCACATGTGAAAGACATTTAGATTGGCAAAACTCCAAAACTTAGTAAATGTAACCATGAAACGTCCAGTATTCATTCACCAAATATTTCTATGTGGGAGATATGAAATGGGAGCTAAACCAGAGGAAATCCATTACGCTTTCAATTCTTGTCTTTACGAAAAATTTAAATCTGTACCCGAGCAATTGGTTAGGAAGGTGAAAAGCTGAGTGCTATCCCCATTTACTTACTAATTTGTTTTGTAGTTTTGATAACTTTTACAGTTATCTTTGCATTCAAGTAGCTAATTCATCTTCCCATAAGAATAATAAATACCTTAAAATCGTCGCATTCCACAGCTTTCATTTGTTGGCAAAAGGGCTCACAAGAAAACCCGCTCATAAAAAAAAAGAAAACTGGAGTAAAGATGACTGAATCCTAATTTATTTTAGACATAAAATGGGCAAGTACTACAAAAGGAAGGAAAATCGATCAGACTGTCGTCACCAGTGAGAAACACGCGCCAGATAAAAAACTCACCTGTCTTTCATGAAGTCTATATATTTACACTTTTGTTGAGGCTCCAGAGACTTTGAGAGACAGTAAGAAGTTAATGTGTCGACAAATAAACGGTATAATTAGTTCAAGCAAGTGCTTTTAGCCATAAGCTTGCTCTCATTACACGAGCTGCAAATGATAATGCGCACACCATGTGGTCTCTCTTTCTCCTTTCCAACTCTTGTAGTTACCTTCCAGACTTGTGGCAGGGGTTCGTCAAGGGGCTTGATAAGTGAGTTCCTTATAGTTCCTTATTCCTTGTTCCTGAACACCTTACAAACTCATGAAAAAAAATCCCATCCTCAAAACTCCAAAGACACGTTCAGTCCAGCTTTATGCTTTTTGAAATCAGAATAAACCACGAATAAACATATTTGTACGCGCCATCAAGATGGTAAGATTGAATCGTTGTTTTTCTTCCGCAAATTTTTATGTAGAGCCTATTTTTGTTATGTAGAGGCTATTTTTGGGGGGCGGGGGATCATGAACCTGGAAATATTTGAAGTGAAAAAACTAAGGGAATATGCATACGTATAATTTTAAATCTATTTAAAGTACGAATTTGGTTCGCCTTGATTACTAGCAGCTAACACGAAGGAACTGGATGTGTCGTGGCGTGCCAAGAAAGTAGGCCAGTTTGTTTGGCTGCACCCTGCTCGAGTGCCCTAACATAACAACATGATGAGTAATTTTTATGAGTACTTCACGCCTTGACTCTTCCTTCTGATTCTGTAGGGCTACCGCCTACAACGTCTCTCTTTCTCCGGACCAGAATCAACAACATGTAGAAGTGAAGAAATGTAAATAAATGTTATTTTTGAACATGAAAAAAAAGATGGCTTTTGACGGACATGCTGTCTTCATAAGAGTGGTTTAAGTGCCTTACAATTTCGTCTGGCATTGAAATCTGAGGTAGGTCATTGGAAGACGAAAGAGGAATGCAATGGAGACATTTTTGCTCCCTCCCCGCATGAATTCGCTCCCAATTGTGAGTAAATGTGGATGCACATTTTCTCACCGGAGATCATAACTTTGATTGTTTTCATAAAAATGCCAACTTTGGAAACAAAAAAAAATCTTTTCCAAGCAGACTGGAACAAACTCAAGTCGTGTGGAGTGAAATGAGATTTTCAAGTATTTACACAGATTTTGACAATGGTTCGTACTGCCCTCCACAGTGTTCCCATTTTTTTTTTCAGGGATGATACAATGAACAACACTTCTCATCTTGAATACATGTACTTCCTTATGCTCGGAGAAAACAAGAGGACAGTTGGACAAGTGTTTACTCAAATGACCTGGACAGGATTTGACAAATCTCAAGTGTATACTCCAGTGTTCAACATCCGAGTATTTGCTGCCGTACCTTTTCATTTCTTATCTTCTGGGGAGGAAATCCACTTCTCCATCTCCATCCCAACGTTCTTCACCCACTTGAAAAGCAGGGTTTGAACAACAACCCACGGAGAAATATATTGTGCTCCTCTGAACTTCACATCCAAAATGTTCAAGAATAAACACTGTGATTTTTACATTTATTTCTACGAGTCCACTTGAGAAAGAGAAAAATGTTCAAGACCGTTGGACCAGGCGGTCAGGGCATACCAGATATTAGGAAGAAATTAAGAGAGAGAGAAAGAAAAGGCCTGGTGAACATCATTTGATTTTCCTGGAACACATTAAATACATGTGTAATGTGTACATATGCATTCCCCTCTAGACAAACATAAAGAATTACATACCCACAACAATTAGAAGCTCTACAGAGTAACAATTGACAGAAGTCACCTAAGCGATTATTCTCTTCACCCTGTGACTGAAAGGGCGGAGGTGAGCCCGTATTTAACCACTACACAAAGGGGAAATGACACAACGAGGTTAAACACATTTTCTCAACAAAAAAAAAAGAAGAAGAGAATGTTGTCGTTAACTTTTTTCTTTAACCTCTGTAAAGGCAAAAGCTCTCGGCTTTTGTCATTTTGTCACCAAAAGTACAAGAGGCGATTAAATGGAAAGGGAAAATAAGATGGAAAAGTGAGAGAAAAGGTGACTAAAAATTTGAGGAGCCGTAGGAAAGGAGTCAGACGACGAGTTAATGAAATGCAATGAGCATTGAACGCACTCATATTTCATATAGCTTATGGATGAAGACTACGTTAGAGGGACTTGAGCTGGGAGCTGTGTGGTAATATCCCGTTCCAAGTGATTGGCAGGTAGCCAGAGGTGTCTAATTGTTGTTAGTCAATTATGTGGGGACAATTTCCCAAAGCCACCAGTCTGGCTGAAGCAGTAGCCCATTGCCATACGTTTGTATTAAATGTAAATAGTCTATGGCTGACCAGATGTCTTCCCTGATAAAGGCCTCCTTTTGATTCCACAAATCCATCGTCGCTGTCAAAACACTCTGTACCATAACACCTTTCTCTCTTATAAGTCTCGTGTCTGTGCCTCTTTCCACGACATCCCACCATTACATGGCAGTCTTTGTGGTAAAGTCGGGGGAAAAAAAGTTCCCCCCGCTCACCATGTACCCCTACATTGGTTTTGTGTATATATAAATTCTATTTTGGTAATATTATTCTTATGGGCCATACCTGTAACACACTCAATTCTATGGGGATGAATTACTCTCTCCAATAATAATTCTTATGCTCTCTCTCTCGCCATGCAAGTCAATTCTTGGACCAGGACATGATGAAAAGGGGGAAAACTCACTTTGAGAATGATGGAAAAACCTGGCGTATTTAATTGCAAAGTTTCTTGGGGGGAAAAAGGGAGCGTTGAGGAAAAAGAAACTTTTACCACTAAACACAATAAATCTTAAATAATTGTTTATTTGAAAAGTCAACGCGAAAGACTTTAGTGATCATATGTATGAGGCACTGTCATCAGTGCTCTCCACAGCCAGTATAAGCCTTCAACAAATCATTTACATGGACGGGTTCACCTTCGAAAAGAAAAATGGTGATAACAACAAACTAAAAAGAACTTTTCAAGATTTTCACCACCCGTGTGAACTCTTTGTGTGTGTGTGCGGAGTGCCAAAGACCTACGAGTTAAGGTATTCAGATCTTCATCGGTGCACAAGAGATACACGGGTGTTCAAAAAATTATCAGTTTCAAAAAAAAAATACGATGAATAAGTCATGGGAAAACAGCAGACGTGCTACGTAGAAGGATAGCACAGAATTCGATTCCTTATCCCAAAACACACTTCGGTTAGTAGGAGGCTCAATTTTATTACTGTACATTTTTTTTTTTTTACTGAAATCACATTGACAAACAAATTCGCGCTGGAACACATCCATTGGCGGCAAACTTACTTCCTCTGTGCTCAAGGAAAAAAAAATGTACGAAGAGTTGAAGGAGAAAGAGGTTATGGTGTAAAATGAAACAATATCTTCTGCTTGCTATAAAAAAAGTCAGCAGAAAAAAAAGGCTGAGGGTGAGAATTTACGTAATTCAACAAGAGTTTTTTTTTCAACTCATACACAAATTGGGCACTTGTACATTTCCATTTGAAGCATGCCGACAGCCCATCAAGAACATCAAGGGTTGAGAATAATTCTTCCTACTTAGACTTGCAACAGGGAAAAGAAAGCAAAGTATTCTTGAGGAGGAGAGACGAGGAAAAGTCTTGGAGGGAAAAACATCTTAACACATGCTTCTGTCAGCAGTATTTATTTTAATATCATTCCCATAAAATCTCAGCCGCTATACATTTATGCATGTGAAAAAAGCCTCTCTTCCCTCCTAACTCCTTCTGCCTCCGTACAAAGAATTAGCTAGAAGTATTATTATCAATGCCATCAAATCCAGCCGAGATAAAGTTTCTCCGTGCCGCCGTGTGTTGAACACTACAACAAAGCTACAAAAAAAATTGCAAAGGCAAGCAAAAGGAAATCGGTACATCGATTATTTATCCTTTAAAGTATAATGTGTATATTTTCCCTTTAACAACGTACCAAAGTAGCAAAAACTATTCCAGTATTTATTAAGAAATGACGAGCTTTAACACAAACAACAATGGATCCTCCGCTTGTGGTTGCTCTGGGTGCTTCTCCTGACTTTGTGCGGGGCTGAAGGAATACGTGCGAGGACGTACTTCATGTCTCTGTAAAAGGTCCGTTCGCATAGAGCACACTAATTATAACGCATTAAAAAAGTCACATGCCCATACTTAAACAAAATAAATGAGACCAAACTATACTTCAAAAGTTTAATTAGGACATTACTGTCTCCAACATGCTTTCCCCCCCCTTTGCTTGTGTAGTAATAATAATAGTATATAGTAAAGTGTTTGGATTTACATCCCTCATGTTGTTCGCCATCTCCAGCACAGAACTGAAAGGGAGAGAGAGAGCGAGAGAGACAGAGCGAAAGAGAGAGAGAAAGAGAGAGAGGAGGCATGCTTTATTTTTAGTCGAAAGCTTGTTTTCAAGCCCATAAGGTAAAGATTGTGACAGTTGCTTATCTGACAGCATGAAACATGATTAGCTAAACACTGTGGATAAGATATTCCTACAATTATTATTGACATTTGAACCAGGTCTGACAAATCTTTTAACTCTCTTGCGTGTTTTATAGCTCTCACATCTCCTCCCTGCCTTATAACACCATGTTTAGATGAGGGCTTGTACACAAGCACTTATGTTTGTGTTATTCCCATTTTTACATGACCATTATGCATTCACTCATTGTTAATCTTAACTATATATGTACCAAAAAAAACGTCATTTCTTTTTCAACGCCCTCAGCGTACGACGTCGTAATCGGGGTTTAAGCCATATCACCAAAAGAGCCTAGCAAATAAATGACATTTCTGGCTATGCAGCTGGAACCCATAACTAATAGGGTTTGTCACTGAAAATGTCACTGTCTGTTCATACATGCATATATTTGAGTGTACTCAAACAAAATCCGGGCTCATTCACTCTTTAGGGGTGGCAAAGGAAATGTATGGGAAGATCCATAGTCATACAATAGAACGGTGTCTATATACATATATATTACGTATAATATATATGTATACATATATATTAGGTTAGGAGGAAAGGATACAAAGGTATCCTTTCCTCCTAACCTTCACAAATATTTTGCGAAGATGCACTTGAAAACTCAGCGTCCACAAACTAAATAATACAACAAACCTTTTCATGTTCATGGCAAACACAATGATATAATTTTAACACCTTGTTTAGTCATGAAATGCGCCGTTGTGGTCAACATTATTGGGGCGATGAGAGACTTACAGAAGTAAAAGAGACACATGGAGTACACGCGTCAACTCGTCTCAAATGGGAACGTTACTGAAATTATCAGCGTATAAATAAATAAAAAATATTATAGAAATTATTGCTTCAAAAAATGTCACGCTGAAAATGTTTTTCCAGAAGTAAAATAAAAATCAATCATAGGTGAAAAAAAAGTATTTAAAAATGTAGCTGCGTACTATATACGTTTTCAATGAGGGGTACACGGCAGTAGGAATAATCCATATGTATACCCCTATCCTTACCCTACACCAGGGAATGTACAGTGTAGGAGAGATTATGGGAAAAAAAAGCGAGAGAAATAAGTGCACACTAAAATATGAAGCAGATTTAAAGACAGGCATTAGCCATATGGAGTTATATTTACAACCAAGCAAAAATTATTATGTTTTTAACGTGAGCTTTCACAAGCAACTAAAACATGGAGCATGTGAAGGAATGGATTTTGACGCTCTGTCACTAACTATGTCCCCTCCTCGGAACCCACATGCATTTAACTAGAACTAAGTAGGAAAGGAGGGAAGGACCCATTTTATATGAGGGAAGACCGTGTAGAATTTCTTTACTCGTGCATAGTTATAGTAGTCGTACTATATATGTAATAATGACTTCACTTTGGAACCATCAAAACTCCCTCTTAAGTGGGCATGCTGTGGTGCAGAAAAGCTCTAGTGTATATGCTTTACATGTGGTGGTGGTGAAACTTTTAAAAGACTCCTATTTGGTAACCTTTTAAGTCTGACAGAAAACGTAAAATGGAACGGGTTAAAAATGTTATTTAACCTACTACTGAAGCAAGTCAGTACGAGGGAGTACTAGGAGTGAAGTGTTTTTATACATATAACATCCAAGTAAGTACGCTTTACGGTTGTTTTAGAAAAAAACTTTTTTTTTCCACCAAGAGCTACGTGTATGAGAGAATTTTTTGGCCGACCCCCAAAAAAACCCCTCCTTTCTTCCCTGAGATAATCCATGCTTCAAAAACCTGGACAAATTTATCGTCACTTCCACTTGAATATAGATTATTGCCTCATCGTAGTGGGCTATACCTCCTTCAGGGAGCATCACGCTTTTTTTTCCTCCTCCCTACAGTGTACTACTCGAAAACTGCAATAAAGCTCTAAAACGGTGTGGAACATCTACCTATTTCATTTTGAAGTTTCCGTACATCCGACGATTAAGGATTAGCCTCTCTGCTCCCCTGCCAGTCGCTCCTTCATCTGTCTCCTCCTCCACTTAACAAATCTCCCCAGTAATCAGTAAATACACAATCAGTTCACATTTAGCCGTCCCACGCATACCACCTCCTTTCATTTTTCCTTCTCCACAACTATCCACACATTTCTTGGACATTTATTATTGGACTCCGGTGGGTGCCTTTCTTCTCCAACTACTGTGACAACCGTTCCCATAGTTATCATTCATTCACCCGCTGGAATCATGTGACAGAATCCGGGTGAAATTTCTCCCCCTCCATAATTTCGTAACATATCCGTGCAAATAAATTTCTACCCGGAATCCCGGACGTTTTCTAAAGGGGAATTCCTGGGATTTTTCTACCCGGAAGTGCAACAAAGTGCATGTGAGGAGAAATGACCCGAATACAGGCAAATGATTGTAGGAGGAAACACTTTGAAGTCAAGGGGACAGACAGTACTAACTGAGCAGCTGGTGTGCTTCATGTGGTCCTGCCTGAAATTTTGCACATGAAGACACTCGCGGGGTTGTGCAATACATGTGGACTAAATGCACTTGTCATTTGTCATACTAATCTTTCGGAAAAAGAATATGCTCTGAACTTTGCCATTTGTGAATCCTGTGGCACTAGTACTGAAATGACGCTAATTGAGCAGCACGTGGTAGTGCTTATGACTTTATTACAAGATTAGCTCATCGCGTTTTTACCGTCATTGCTTCATCTTATTGAGGAAGAAAACTTAACAAAATAATATTGGCACAAGTGACTGGTATTAAACGGCATTAGTTAATTTCCCAATACGACATTGCCCCATAATTATAGATTTTTGTCATTCCCTGGAAATTGGAAACTTTTTGCGACCTTACAGTCATATGGTGGCATTTCACTGGGGATACCAACCAGGGTCACCACATCTGCTTACATGACTCAATTTTGGTTACAATTTGGCCCTGTAGTGATTTGCATCCCACATTCCATGGAAATGATTTGAAAATTAGTAAGGACAGCAACGGTAAGTGTGATTGCTTATTTTATCCAACGCAAGACATTTTTCTTTCGCTCCTACTTCTTACAAACGCCCATTGTTTGGTCGTAAAAATATTGAGAAATATTTTATTGGAAAAGTTATGTAGGCAAAGAATAGGTCATTGAAAACGAAAAAATATTGGAATTCATTAGATAAAATACTTAACCCCCAGTCTGGGATTGTAGGTTGTAGACAATAAAACAATGGTGAAGGTACTTATACAAATTGAATAAGATTATGTACATATACGTTTACATGTGTATGGCTGACGCTGGTGGTAACTGATCCTATTTTGAAAACAAAAAAAAAGCTTGCTTTACCCAGTAAAACATGCATTATACAGCGACTATTCTAATAGCAAATATCAGCTGTTGATTATTCACAGGTTTCATTCAGGATCATAAAAGAAAGCATAAGTCGATCGCATTATGTAGGAAAAAAATTCAGGACTAGAAAAAAAAATAGTCTGTGAGTTTCTACATAACGAGGCTGGAAGCCCAATTTATGTAAATATTTTCTCCACGTCAAAGAAAACAAAGGTTTCTATTTCATAAGCCTTTTTTTTTGCACAAATCAACAATCTCTGTTTTTATCCAGATTAAAGATTTTATTTGAGGTCAAAATCTACATAAATTCTCATTCGTCCTGTATTTAACTACGATGATAAGGATACACACCACCTAGAAAAAACCGAACCACCATCATACAGGAAAGAGGAGAAAAGGTAGAATTGATTCAAATTCGTTCGTACATACATATATAACATGTTGGATATGCCAGAAGTCTCTTTTTGTCACTGAGGCAAAGCTACAATTTAAAAAAAATAATAATGGATCCATGATTCCTGTGTTTCATTTCTCGCTGAGCCCTTCACTCTATAAGTAAGGCTCCTGAAGCTTATCAACCAGAGTAACTTATCACACTTATCAATCATGGATTCTCAAACACCACCAAATGGTTGCTTTCGTCGGTGTGGGCAAGCTCGTAACCCGGTGGTCTTTATTATCTTCCTCTCCGTCTGGTACTTCAGACTTTGTACACACTACATGCATTATTTTTATTACGGACAGGGAATTTTCTCCATACAGCTGAGTACAAATTAGATCCATGATTATACACCACAGCCACTTACTATAAATTGATCATACAATTCCTTATTTTCTAAAGCATTTCCATATAATTCCTTGCAAGCTGAAATACAAATTACATATGTGTGTACGTAATGTACGTATGTATGTAAGAAAATTTGTATTTTACCACGAGCAAAATTACTATTGTTTACTTTGACTTTCCTAAAAGACACTTTAACAAGGACTTGTAAATGTGACTGTTCAGATGTAAAACGGTAAATTATTACAATTGGAGCAACTCCCGGGTACTATAAACGCACTAAGGGAGCCAACACAGTCTTCGAGGAAGATGACAAAAACGTAAACATCCCAAAGAACACTTTTCATCACAACAGCACACCATAGTCTCGACAAAAGAAAAATACACTTATGTATTTACTTTCTTTTTAGAAAGATTTTTCCATTTTTTTCACGTAATATTTCATGTTTAGGTACACACTACATAAAAAGAGCTTTATCAGTGGACTTCCGGGCAAAAGGATGCTTCGTAATTTCAAATCATTTACCTGCACGAGATAAGGATTTCGGAAGACTTTGTACACAATTTCCCCTGTGTTGATTTGGTAGGAAAATATGGGGGGGGGGGTAATTGTTTTTATCACTACCTCGGGATGACTTGAAAGCGTTAAAATAATAGAGCTTAGAAGTTTTTGGCAGCATGACGTCGGACGTCCGCGCGTGTACTTGAGTATTTTAAAGCAGCAAGAAAAAATTCAAGACTTGCTTTCATGCCATTACCACATATATATGTAAACATTCTGACGAATTTTTGACGGTAAATGGCACAAGCTTGTTAGATTTGTTTTTTCTTCAATTTTTTTTGGCTTTCCCCAATCTTTCTATTGTTGCTCTTCCTCTTCCGTAATTGGTCTTTAAAAGCCTGTGTGGGAAAAAAGACCACACGAGGAGAAAGCATTACCAGAAACTAACCAGGGAAAAATGAGAAATCAAGATCATGATGAGAGCATCATGACGTCCTTACTGCCAATCCTTACTTAATTCCTGATAAACTTCTATCCCACTACCAAACCAGCAGTCTAGAGGAGTGGGCTGTTCTAGGAATTAAATTGACTTTATGATTAGAACAAAATGCTCATTTTGATTTGTTAAAGAGAGGACTATATCTTCCTACAATCCTAACGAGGCAAGGTCAGGGTTTCATCAAACGTAATTCCAAGTTTACATTCTAAAAAATGATAAAATATTAAATCAACATGACTAGGCCTTCCCATCTCTTTATACTAACGCAAGAGATATTTTTGGAAATAAATATGGTTGGGACTTACGTACCAAAATCAAACAAAATTTTGTGACTTTAATTTTACCATTCAATAATCGCTTCAACAAATATTATTAATAACGATTATTGAAATTTCTAAGGAATAAAAAAAAACGTGTAATCATAATTCTTATTGGGCATAGTGACAGTATTTAAGATGACAGACATATCCTCTACATGCTTTTTTCTTGGCTCACAATGAAATGACGGAAGCTACTCCACTAAATTATGTCGGGTGTCACAGACATATTAAACAAGGAATGAACAATGAGAATAACAATTGATAATATCTTCTTTTTGTCAAAAAACATTGCATGTACAACGAGGCTGTCTCTCAATCAGTGTACATAATTTTACACAAAAATAATATAGATAATGAGTTAATTCTCTTCCAAAAAATCACCTTCCCTCAAACATTTTTTTTAACCTGTACACACATATATGTATGTATTATACTAGCTGTCAAGAGGCAAAATTATGTCCCAGAGGAACCTGTATAGTAAAAGTTGTTCTTTATCATGTATTTTGACTCCTTTTTGAATGAAGGCTGTGTGGAATTGGTTAGATTTGATTCATCGCTCACAATAACTAAATAGAGAACAAAATTATCAGTATAGCAGCAGGCACGTCAAATAATTCAATATTGAAAATTCCGTGTTTTGTGTAATTTGAGATGTCTGATAGTGATACCAAGAGCTTTTTTTTTGAGAATTCATTCAAAGACATAGGAGAGTATGCACATTTCAAATAAAAAAATGGAATAAGAAACCGATAGAGCAATATGTCACATCTATTGTTACTCCTGATGGATGTCTTCCAGCCCAGTTCTTATTGTCAATAAAGTACCTCCAGCGTTTCCTATTACATGATATTTGGCATGGTGTAGATGAATGCTGTAATATTATTAATAAAATATCCGAGCTCGGAGAAGCACAAACACTTTTGATTGTAATCACTCATTTCACAATCTTTATATACTCCAGTCCAAATTTCATAGAAAATGGTGGCTCGTGTCAACAATTTGTCATGTAGACAAAATAGATATACGAAGAAGGTAAAAAGTCATTTAAGTCAGTCACTTGCCAGTCTGGCTGATTGTCACGCTTCGGCAAGAGATTTTCTGATCAATTTTCTTTTCCTTTGTTGGATTTGGTTTGTCTTCATTTTGGGGCATAAACCTTGCTGATTTCCCCAATTTTATCACAGGTTACATTTTTAAATGTGAATTATTTAATATTGAAGTGATTTGATTATTTCTTCCGAATTTATTCAGTCTTCACGTGAGGCAATTTTGTCACTGGAGTTTGAATGACTTGAGAACACATTCGGTGGGATTTAAAAAAATATTGCGATTTTTCAATGTAGGTTTCTCTGGTAAAAAAGTCTAAAAGACCCAGTAAAAACTCGGTTAAGAATTTTAATGGTCACTTCAAAGAAAAAGTTAACAAATATGTACATATTTACATGCAGTTTCACAGATTAAAATCCCATATTCGTTTCAGGAAATTAATTATCTTTCGTAATTTACAAAAAGCCAGTTTAATTACGTAGTTCTTTCATATTCTTAGATGGATAATTGTCTCGGTACAGAATGTCATTTTACATAGTTAACATTGGACATTCCGTTGAATAATGGCACATACTATGCAATTGTGAATTTGTCACGATTTTCCAATGGTTAAATTAATTTGTGTAATTTTTTTCCGTTTTTTTAAAATTAATAGATGAATCATGAAGAAAAGTGTCTTTGCTCAGAATTTCATTCTCCTCCTACAACTGGCATTTATTGGACGTCAATTGGAAGCCAGGTCTATTCATAGTCATACTGTTAAGAACAAAACGTTGGCCAACTGCGATCGATGTGAGGAGCTGTGATTAAATCCTTTTTACATGTTTCCATGTTAGGTAAAATTTTATGGGATTTTTTAATAATTTTTTAAATAATTCTCCAGGTCCGCCTGTACTGCTGGACGGTGTTGATAAAAGTATTGTGGTCAGCCGTGTCCGAGAAAACGCGGAAGTTGAGTGTCGGGTAACTGCTTCCCCATTATACGAATGGTACAAGGTGAGTCAATCTCTGTTTACGTCAATATTATTGTTGTTGTGGATTTTCTGGTATTTATTATTTATACACTGAATGGAAGATGAACCACTTCGCTCACGTCTGAATAAAATCAAGGCACATGTTGCTGTATTTTATGGCCACACAAATTTAACTTTGATTATTTTTGTAATGTGCACTGAGGCAACATTAATTATGTAGCTGTAATGAAGCTAAATGAATGTTTACGAACGAGAAAATTTTTGGGACTTAACAAGTCAATGGCATGTATAAATATGTAAGCGCCCATTGCCCCATTATGCCTATTATTTGATTCGTACGATTTTTGGTACCTCAATTTGCTTACATTTTAAATGTCAACTTCTAACAGTTCCGACCCATGATCTCGTATTTCAGAATTAACCTCTGTGCAAGCCGACAATTTCATTGTAAGCGTAGTTGTGATATACTTTATTTAACAAGCAAGAAGAAGCAGGAAACATTTCAATAGTAATTTCAATAGTAAGAAATGCACGAAGAAGATGAAAATATTAACTAACATTTTTATTGGAATAATTAGGATTTGTAATTATATTAATCGCATTTTAGGAAAATGTATACATGATAGCATAGGGTAGCTTGAGGTATGTTAGATTCCAGGAAATGTTCAAGTCGGAAAAGCTCAAAGATTTGTTAGGGAATAACACCATTTGATTCTGTAAATTTGTGTGCGCCTCACTCCTTTTTCTTTGATCCGTTCATTGGTGAGAGATGCCGCTGAGATGGGCCCAGATTAATCTTAGATCTTCAGCTACTAGATGATCACGATATTTCTTAAAAGCAATATTCTTTCCATTGTAGGGTGATGAAAGAATCGATGAGAAATGGGACAGATTCCGTCAGGAAAAGGAGCGACTCATAATTCGTTCCGTCACACATGACGACAGTGGAGAATACAGATGTCATGCGATCAATGGATTTGGATTCATAGATGTTACCATTCAGCTGATTGTCACAGGTATACATTTGTTTATTTCATTTTTGGCTTGTGGGTATATTTATTTATATAATGGGTATATAAACATTCTGAATCCGCGTTCTGAAGTAATAATTTTTGCGCGTGCACGTAACGGCGTATGTACATAGGTTTATTTACATCCTGTGTAAATGCTCGCCCGACCTCTTTACGCATGTTTGCACGCATTTGTGCTTGACTAGTGATTAACTATAGACTAAAGAAAATTATTCCCGTTCGTTCCACCTTCAGGGCACTATTCCCATATAACAAATCTGGAAACAATTGCAAATCATCCCACGTTTCGGTGACTCCCATATTTTGCACACCTGCTCATTTTTTTAGTTTTAACCAGCTGTACTGACAAAACCAGCTATTTCTATATCTGTCCAGTAAATAGTTTCTGAGCAAAAGATAGTGGACCTAAATCCGCTTTAGTTTCATTTCGCCATCACTTTGGTACACAAATGCGGTAGTATCTAGCAGTGCAGAGTGTGATGTTCCATTTTTTTTTGCCCTTTTCAGTAGGAGTTACAAAATAGAAAAGTGGATGAATGATTAGATTAGCAAGGGTGGCGAGAAAACAATTAATGTTTGGATTACTCAGGCGGTGACATGTTTTCCCGTGTGCTACTCTCTTTAATCCCTAGGATTACACATGAGTGTGTTCTTATCCCTCGTTTGCATCCAATATCTAATAATAATAATATTGTAATTTAACCTTCACGTGGTTCACAATTATCACCAGCGTATGTGCTCTATCTGTGCCTTCCTACCTGTCATACTTTTTTGCCTTCCACGCATGTAACGGATGTAAATACATATGCGCATATGTCAAGCCTTATACGTGTGTATTAATGAAACAAAATGTAGGCGAAGTCCTGCTTTGCCCAGACATCAAATGAAACGGCAAATTTTGGTACGATCAGGAATGCTTCACAGGGAAATTCCGGCTCTATACCTTTGCATTTTAAACCGTATAATAAATAAAAATATTACATAATCATAAATATTACTATAATAGTACATAATAATAAATGAGCACATATGAACAGCCCAGTTATTGTGATTAACATCGGGCACTAAAAGAGGTAGATATTCTCCAGAAGTTGCTAAAAGCATTTCATTGTGATTCGTAAATGGGGAATCACCACTATGAAAATAGGAATATGTGCCAAATGAAACACTAACAGTTAACAAGCTAAATCTTCTCATTACCAGGTGAAGACCCACAAAAGGATAATTTTTTGAAATCACCGACGAGCAAACGGAGCAATTATAATGGTTCCTTACCCGAAATAATACTGAAAGATTTACCTCCTTTAAACAAGATATTCACAGTGAGGAGAGGCGATTCTCGGCAACTGAAATGTGAATCCAAAGGAAATCCCAAAGCTATTGTAGTATGGTACAAAGTAAGTGGAGAAATGTAGAAGTTGTATATGCAATACCGAATTAAACTTAATTTAAGAAGATTTTATGTAGGAATCATAATTTTTTTCGGAATTAACATGGCAAGGATTGTATAGATATTTTTTCTTTTGTATTTTTTTAGAATTTCAAAAATGTTACTAACCCAGAGGAAGAAGTCTCAACCTTGACGTTGTCCAATTTGACTGACATGGACAATGGACGGTACAGATGTGAATCAGAGAATAAATGGGGAAAGTCCGTGTATGAAGTGGAGATTAGTGTGAAGGGTAAATATTTTGGATCTATTCTGGTTCGTTTTTCCTCCAAGAAAAAGTGTATTGGGATTGACAGCTGAAATTGAGCAATAGATTAGCAAAGATTTAATAACGTGTACATCCTTACTTTCTCCCCTTACATTTTGACGGAGCACGCACAGGCAATCTCTTGAGGGTTCAGGACTGAAATATTTAGTAGGATGAAAAGTGCCTCAAGACTTCGTAGTTAAGTGGGAGAAAGCATGCACATGTTTCCCTGATACGAGAGGGAGAAAAGAGACCATCAAAAGTCCTAGTATATCAAAGAAGATGGGGAAATAATCAAAGTTTTGCATTGTTTGACGGATTACAGATACCTGGCCGGGAGCTGCGGAAATACTGGAGCTGAATCCCAGCAATTTAACTTTATTTCCGGGTCAGAGCGGAAGTATCACGTGTTTAGCCCGTTCAGAAGCGACTGATCCTCTCATTGTGTGGGTCAAACAAATTGACCCAGCTGAAGCCCTCTTGACCAAACCGCTACACCATAACGGATTATACTATGAGGTAAGAAACAAAAAAAATGAAATTTCATAAGCATATCTTCCTGTATATCAGTTTTCTATTATCAGATTTGATAAGTGAAAGTAATGCTGATATGAGCCATTTCCAAATTCGTGCTCTCTGATGTTTATTTCCTATATCGCTTTTGTTACAGGTTCTCAATCGAACTGACGTACAAAAATATAGCAAGGATACTTACGTGACAGTGTTGCCTATTACTAATGCCACAATATCTGATGCTGGAACATATTGCTGCGCTGTAATTGGACCAATGGGTTTTAATCATAGCAAAGCAGAAGTCATTGTTGCTGCTGGTGAGTGATAAATTAAATGACAGTTACATGATTTTTTCTAATCCAGAATTTGTTTTCTTGTTCACTGTAATAACCTACCGGACATTTGGTCATTGCAGATCCCTACAGGCACCCTAGCGTAACATTAGAAGAAAAGCAGAGGTCATCAACTGTCCAACTTGCAGTCTTAGGGGCTTTTGCCTTTGTTATTCTAGTGGTTCTCATGCTCGTGTGTTTTAGTCGACTGTACGGGTGTCGGAGTCCCCTGAAGAATTCCGGTGGACCTTCGGCGAAGATGATGACGACAACGACTAAACCTTGTGCGAATAAAGCTCAAGTACCCAAACGATCTCCAGGTGAAACGCTAAGCACGACCCTGACTCAGACCCATAACGAAGTTCTACAGCCTCTCGTGGATGCTCATAGCAGTAGAACGACATCCCTTTCCGCATCCAGACGTCCAGGGGGCGTGGAATCGGAGGAAAGGCAAAAGATGTACCTGTGCGAGCATTTGCACCACCGCTCAAATCTGGGTCATTGTCGGAGTTGCAGTAGTGCCCTGATGGACTCGGACACGACGTCCCTACCAAATACAAACTACGTGGATGGGAATGATGCCATGTACTTCGTGAATCATGACATGAATGGGATGGGCTTCAGCAATCGAGTCCTACTCCCCCCAAAAAATAAAACTCATCGTGGACCCCGGGACAGGGCTCAGAGGGAGAGGGAGAAGTATCGGAAGCGACTTCCCAAAACTCATACATCGAATATAATGAACCCAGATTTAAATATTTCCACCACACAACTCCCAGTCCCTGCTCCATCCTGTGAATCCTTATTCTCCGAAGATTCCAGCAGCTCCGTACACTACTACTACGAGCCTCGCAAGCATCATCATCACCACCACTATCACCATTCTCGGAAATGTCCCAACTACCTGCCTTCAACTCATCTCGGGGACGAACTGTAGATTGTAGATCTTATGTATGGAGATCCCTCGTATTCCTGCATCAATGTAAAATCATGCTGATCAAATACGGATCATACGGAAGCTCTTGTTAAATTGAGATGATCACTCAAATCTGTATGTAACCACCATGTAAGAGAAAAAGGGCTGTAATCACCGTGCAGAGTTTCCATACATATTTTGTGATGGTACTGCAGGTGTACTTATACCTTTGGTTGATCTGCTCTTGAAAGAAGTACCGGATATTAGTACGTTCAGCTCCTTTATTTTAATATGTACTACACCTGCTGTATTCTATAGTTGTATAGATTTAAAGTCTGGTAAGCTGTTTCATTGCAAAAAAAAACATTTGTATACCCTGAGCTTATGCTATGTGTTGTTATTTATAGCTGCATCTATTTTATTCATGTGTGTACATTATTTTGTCAAATCATTTTGGTACAAACTAGCCGTTGCTACTCGTTATTGCCTAAATGCTAGTAAGTAACGTGGAAGTAAAGTTATGTGGCTGGCATGACCTGGGGAAGGGTGATTTTAATTCACTCATGGAGGCAACACGATTAACTCACTATAGAGAGGTGTACATGACTGGTCCAGCATACCAAGTACAATTGCCGTGGTGGGCTTCCTTTTGGAGTCATATTGTTCTAGTCGTAACCGTTTAATTTTCGCTCCTAAATAAAATAACGCCGTGTATGCTGGGATGATTGTGAATTCCTAGATTTATCAAGTCGAATGATTCCTAATAGATTGTATTGTGTCATCTAAGAATAAGTACATGAAATAAACCATGCTCTGAGTCTGCCCGCCTTAAGTTATAAGATAGAACTCAAGTGAAAAAGGAATCAAAGCGTCTATGCAGAGGATGAAAGCTCATCTTTATTGTCACAAACTGTAGAATTATTGATATTCTATGAAGATTGCTATACGTTAGTTTTTTTTAATCTTTCCTTCGCTTTATTACTGCAAAAATACTGTACGTTGAGATGTAATTAATTTACTGATACAATTTACCTCATTAAATCTAGTAGTAAAGAAAGTAAGGAATCTCCAGGTTATAAATCTTCCAGTTTTTCTGTGGTTGTTCGCTTTTCAAAAATCAAAGGATTGAGTTCCCTTGATTTTATGAGTATGTCAAAATGAAAGTGAGACTACAATAAACAGTTTTTTTGTATGTAAAATTCAGTTATAAATATATTTGTGCTGATATTTTTTCGAGTTTCAACCATGTACTAAAAACCCATTGCTCATTGAATCAGTTGCACCCTTGAGATGCTCTTGCGAATATTTGGAAAGCAGATTCAACGTTGGATGATGTGAGGTTACTGGAGACCAACGGATAATTATTCCAGCCATCCCACTCACAATCAGTACTTTTCCCGAACCCAAACCTGAAATCCAATCGAAAATGTGAAGCAAGAAACTAATATTGTCTCCCTACTTATTCTGGCTCGGCTATAAGCGTTATGGACGCTGTATATTTTTATCTCATTCGACCAAATGTCACTCATGCTTCAGATTTCAAATCCAGAAGAAGGCATTCATTGTCCAGTGAGAGTGTCCAGTGCGAGATATCATGGATGATACATTTCCTGCACGCTGGAGGTCTTTCCATATAATATGTACATACATACATATATATACGCATGCCTCCCCGTAGAAGCTTCACGTGTGTATCACACAAAAGGAATCATAGCGTTATTATTTTCAATGGAAATTTCAATTTACTGACTCTTCCCCCTTATTCTGATCCCACATTGAAGTCGATAATCCTCTCAGCCGTTGTCACTGAACTCACAGTATTAGCAAAGTGACAACAGAGCTCCTTCAATCTTTGTTCTCTTTCCATTTTGGCATTATTTGCTTCTCCTATTTGTTTTCAACCTTGTACAGTGAGTTTGGATGAGTACACTTTCTAATGAGCTTTTTTGAACTCTCATTTCTCCCAGTTCGCCTTCTCCATACTTGCCAATTGTAGCACAATGCCCCTAGAAAGAATGGCTTCCTTCGGGGATTTATGTCCATAAAGTATGTATTAGTATATGGACGTTTAAAGCACGGACTGCAAGTATTTGTTTATAAAATGATTTCTTCAGATTGTCTGGATACTCTCTGAGAGTACTGAGGGTGAGTGGTGGGCGGGCCGGACTGATGTGAATGACAAATGAGCTCATGTATACATTTTTACGGGGAAGTGTTAATGTTGTCGGGTATTACTTTACTTCTTGATTTCACTCTCCTCCCCCTCGATCCAAAAGCTGAAGGGAGGAGTGACAGGGATAATTGTGTTACATTGCGCTTGAAATCCTGCGAGATAAATTTCTGAGAATCTCTGCGTACCACCACATGCTCATAGAGAAATTGATGAATGGGAGTCTAAAGCGGCTTAGAGAGCCTCATCTGAATGGAGAGTATGGAATCAAATAACCCTTTCTTTCTTTCTCGATTCACATTTCAAATCCCTTAGGACAAAAGTCCTGCATTGTGTGCATTTGTAACGGAGTAAAAGTGGACCACCACGGCTCTATTTGCGTGTGAGGACACAGTACACAGAGTATATTTTTGGCTCCATTATGCACACACATGTCTTTCTTCCTTTCATCCCAGATCCAGTGGACCACAATAATCCTATTTGAATCAGCTTTCTCCCCGTCCGTTGGAGCCCGGTAATTACATTATTGATATACCTTTCCCAGTCAACCCTCTGGGTAATCACTTTTTTGGTAAGTATATAGATAATGAAAAAGAAGCTGGGGATCCTACAGCCTCCTCCCTCTTCAGATCTTTGGCCATCTTTTAATGACCAGTCAGATCGTAATTAGGAGGGCTTAATAATCAACTTGAAACAGAGATCCTTTCATACATGTGGATTAAATTATCTTTGGGATTTGTAACGTATTCCAACTAAATTTGTTCACAATGAAACGCCTGTCTAGAACAAACTTTTTTTAAACGATTTTTTCTTAGAATTTTTTACAATTTATTTCTCTCTTCTGAATCCCGGAATTTCCCTGTCTTATGCGTAATAAAATTTGCAAAGAAATGCTTATTTCTCTCTCTCACTGTGGTGCAAAGTTTGAGCGGAATCTGAGGAGCTTGGCGTGCGCCTTTTTGGGGAGCCTCACCCATACATTCACGCTATGAGAAGGTGTCGTGTGCTGAAATAAGTTATGATAAATAGGAATCCGCTACTCTTGCTATTTGTAAAGTGTCAACTAAACGTCACCAGAGGTATGGGATGATTAAGCTTGATGGTATTTCATTAAATTCGATGAAATCATTGGAGATGACAAGAAAGGAAGGGACGCGGGTCGTCCTGATGGAACGTCTGTCTCTCTATAGTGGCTCATGTTCCTCCCTAGTACATCCATAATACATGAAGGGTGAAGATGGAGCATCCGTATGTAGTAATTTGATTGTGGCCAGAGGGACGGAAGCTGAGCTCGGAACTTTATATTTTCCACTGTCCCAGTGGGCCACATCACTCAAGCAAATCCATTCTCCTAAAATACTTTGCGTGTTCACTCACACAGGGGGAGTGACTGAGAAAAAGCATTTGTAATTCTTTCACAAACTGACAGCAATGAGAGCATGTATGTACTATGAAAAATACTCCCAAAAACTTTTCTCTTTGTCTCACACTCCATTTCTCCGCAAAATCCTAGAATACCTCCATCAGGCTCAGAAATTCAACTTGGACCCAATTTATAGTTCTTTGCATATTTCAATACACATTACATACACAATTTCAGAAAGGTGACAAATATTTTGGAATCGAGGGAGATTTCACAGGAAGCAATTAAACAATTCTCACACAACGGTTTTATTCTTGCCCATCTTCTCCATCCGTGCCTTACATAACATTATATGGGTATAAAGTTTACAAAAGATGCGTATATTATAGGTTTTGATATTTACATGATTATTTTTTGAATTCACGCACTTCTCACATTGTAAACACACAAGCAAAACATTTATTCCTTCCATTCCATTTGTGTACACTTAGACACACAATACATGAACAATACTCACTACAAATACGTGTTGTAGCACTTGTATTCATATTATTATTATTTTATTATGCTCAGCAATGTCTAAGCGATTCAATGGCCTTCAATGGGCTTCTTTCTCAGAATTCATTTACTTCCCTATAATAATATCTATCTATAGAGAATTAGCAGCAAAGAGATCTGTGTTTTACAATTTTTTTCCATTTCAATTATACCACTTAGTACATTAAATTATTCATAATGCGTTTCCGGGGCTTTTTCCTTACAAAGTGAACATTAGATTACAATTATTTGTTAGTTAATTACTGCACAGACGTCATCATACACATACTTGCAATAATGTAAGCATTGTTTAACATCAACATTATTAACAATGACGACTACAATCACGGAATATTTAGCGGGGTAAATGCAATATTTGTTTGTCCACATACATATCTCAGCAATAGCTCAAGGTATAGACATTCCAGCTTATTGGAATTACCCATAATTAAAATTACAGTTTCTTCAATAACAAAGTTACATTGTTGTAAACTACACAATTTTCTACATTTTTTACATGCACAAAAAGGAGAATGTAGCACTATGTTTGAATTCGGCTTAAGATTTTTTTTTCTTGATGAAGGCTCTTAATCATATTTTGTTTTTGTACGCGAAACTAGATTCAATTGATTAAAATTGTTCATTGTTAAATTACATGTCAGTTTGAATTCCCTTTTGCAGAAACTACATTGAAGGAGGTTTTGAACAGCGGTAAACATTTGTTTTTTTTTTCTTTCTTGGTTCTTTGAGCAAAAGGAAGAAGTTACATACAAAGGGGGAAGCAAGGTTACAAATGGTTCCAATTGGCATCCAGTATAACTTTCACTTTACAATCTTATTTGCTGACTACGAGGATTTTTCCTATCTGTAGACGCATCACTCGCTCCCGAACTTCCCCAATGCTCCATTTGACGATGATTTGGAAATTCAGTCCTGTATGTTGCACTTTGCCTCGAGTCTCTCGAGTCTGAAGAAGATGCTGTCTGAGTCAGCAGAGGCTGAGTTAGCAATCCTGTAAAAAAAGTTTCCCAGAGAAAAAAAATACATAAATAAAAATCCCATACGACACAAGAACGACACATTCAGGTGTTTCCACAGATTTTAGAAAGTTCATATTTTTTGCTGTGTAGCTTGAAAAATATATTTAAAAAAAAACGAAGGAATCGCAGAAAAAAACGAAAAAAGACGAAGGAATCACAGAAAAAAAAACGAAGGAATCAAAGAAAAAAAACTAAAACAAAAGAAGACAACCTTGATGATTGTAACTCGTTCTTTCACGAGCACTGGAAGGGAAATTGGATCTCGAGGGGAGCGGTGGTGCCCGGGACACGGAGACACCAAACGTGGAGCCGAGGGGTGGTCCACTGTCACAAATGGGGACGCTAGCATAAGCTGAATTATTGGGATGACTGGAAGTTTTGACTACATTTGCCGGATTCTCCGAGATGAAGTACTGATGAGTGCCGAAATGTGCGGGGATACTTCTTGCAGCAATGGCATTCATCGGCCTTGCCTTGTAGCAAGGCAAGGAGGAGGCATTTGGGAGACGATGATGGTGGTGATTGTGCTCGTGAATCACATCCCTCGGAGTGGCGTACGTGGCCGCCGTGGTGACCGTCAGGGTCGGTGTCCCCGCTTCCCCGCCATGACCTCGACGAACCCAACAAATGACTAGTGCGAGAACCGCGAAGAGGATGACGAGCGTTGATGGAATGGCAAACAACACACCGATGGGCAAGAAGGACTCATTCTCCGAAGCTGTCAACATTAAATACTTGTTTAGAACATATTTACAAAAATACATTTTTATTTTTAATTATTTTAATTAATTTTTTTAATATTTATTTTAGAGTCTTTGTGACTTATTTTTAAACATTAACTCCGTCAAATCAGAAAAATCATAACTGCTCTCAGTTATGATTTAGCAATAAGAGATGTCAAAGGGAAAGCTGAATAAAATGCATTGCCTCTCTCATCCCCTTTCCTCTCATCTTGCATATCTCATATTGATCACTGAGCATAAGGTATTGAAAAAAAAACGCATCCGAGTGCATATTAAAAGTCGTAGTGGAAGAGCTAGAGAGTACAGTGGAGTCTCTCTATAACAGCACTCCTTACAACAGCCTGTTCTTTATAACGTCAAAAATTTGCAGCATCTTCACATGGAATACATACTAATTGTGTTCTGCATAACAGCATGCCTTTTATAACAGCAAAATTTTGGCTCCGTTGGATGCTATTATAATTATAGAGAGACTCCACTGCACTAGCTTCGGTTGGAGGGGGGAAAGAGACAAGGAAGAAATTGGACAGTGAAGTACATGAGCTTGATAAAACGAGATGAAAGGAAAGGCATGTTCGGGAGGGAAGAGGGGACCAGAGTGAAAAGTACCCAAAATTGCTTTCAGAACACTATTACTTATACACAAAAACTCCCAATCTGTGCATCAGGGACAGTATCTGTATATATATGTATATGTATATAATATACATATATAGGTATGTATTTGCTTCCAGGGAATGTCTCTTCCCATCACCATCACAAGTTTCCCTCCACACCAATTTCAGTCTTTAATTTCGCCATGGGCAATACCAATTTCACCACACATCGATACTCTTCCCAGCCACTGGCATTGTTAAAGAACCTTCTAATTATTGTCCACATTTAACAAGTTTGGTGGTTTGAGGGGGTGAGAGGGTTATTTGGGGGGGGGTGAGAAAAAAAGTTCCAACTCACGAGGAAGGATGCTGAGGTAAGATGTGAGGTAGCCGTATCCTTCTGTATTGGTAGCCAGGCAGATGTACGAGCCCGTGTCTCGACTATCCGTTTTCACTGTAAGCTCGCTAAAATACGATCCGTTCCTCATTTGAATCACCGGGCTGGTTGCATTGATAAGCTCAAACTTCCCCATAGGACCGTGCTGTTTGGTTTCAACAAGGAAAGGACAATCATTTGAAGTGAGACATTACTAAATAATCATTTCTTCCAAACCATGGAATCACACACAGAACGCAATTATTACACTTCCATGTAGCAATAAGCCTTTTGGTACATGAAAGGCTTCTTTCACAATGTCAGAGGTCAGGAGATTAGAGAGCGGGAGAACAAGATGGATTGCCATGCTCTCTCTCTCTCTCTTCTCGTCTTATCTCTCCTCTTTTGAATGAAGTCATCACAACCAACCAAACACAATTTCTCTCACCCTTAAAAACATGCCAGTTCAGCAAGAGGAGTGCATAATCTCCAAAGGAAAGAAAGGGCATCATCAGTAAAATGGTATATGAACAGAAGAAAAAAAGTGGGGGTAGTAATGTCACAACAAAAACAAGAAAAAACTACAGATTGAGATAAGCCAAATGTGGTTGGAGGTGACGACAGTTTAACTATAGTAAGGGATCAGACACATTAAGCTTCAATAATTAGTCTACGAACACCAGCAATTGTTTTTTTTTTTAAACTTGATGAATTGGCGGCCTTCATTAACCTTTGAGTAGACACACACTTTCCATTTTATTGCAATGTAATTGCATTGTAGCCCATTGGTACATACATACATAGGTATGCACGCATGGGAGGGAGCAGGAAAGAGGTGACAGATTAGCGTAGTAACAAAAAAATATTTGGTGAGTAGTATTAATACCTGCTTAAAAGCCTCCTCGACATTCATCGTCCTGCTCCTGTTGAACGAGATATCCAATTCTCTGAGCCACTTCACCTCGGGCAAAGTGTCACTATTAATATGACAACGAAATTGGATGGGTCGTCCTTGCACCACGGTTAGATTTGACGGCTCCAGCGAGAAGATTACAGGACCTCGGAGCATTTCCTGTCCCCTCTCTGTGGAGTGAATGCACCAAAAAAATCACCCTTTTAGTACTTGGAGTGGTGGTCAAAATAAATATTATTAACATGCTTCGTCTTGAGTGTTGACCCCATCAGTCCATCTAGTCATTTAATGACTCATTTCTACCTTAATTAGGGACTGAATCTGTCAATCATTCCTTACACTATCCCTGAGGGAACCAACTCTGACTACGTCCCTTGTCTAATTTAAGGGCACAAAATACGGGAAAAAAGCTGTCCCTTTTGATTATCGTAGACGATCTTAAGGTTCTGTAGGGCTTATGGAAAGAATTATTTAAAAAAAAACATTGCATTAGGATGTGCAATGAGGCAGGATTACTCGTGCTGACAAGCGTAGAAAGTACCACAAATCAATTGTTCATGCCTTTTTTATTGTTTATATATCTACATACATAAATAGCAAAGTGGATGCGACAAGAGAGGAAAAATATTTGGCTTCCAAATACGGAAACAAAAGAGAGGAAAAAAAATAGTTTTTTGAAACTCACCGACCACTTCAACTGTAAAGGAAGCATTGGCTTTGCCGTACTCATTGACGGCTAGACAAATGTAAGTTCCACTGTCTTCAGGGAGGATTGACGTCAAGTCCAATTGTTGTTGTCCGCTCACTTTGAGCTCTTGGACCTTATTCTGAAATGATACAACGACAGAGTCAGCTTCGTATTAACATGAAAAAAAAACGACTTCCTAGTGAGCTTCAAATCAGTACCATTATTCTTTTGTGACCATATTCGGTAATCACGAGTGTGTACGAATCAAATGACCGTGCCCTCAACATGTTCACCTTCTCATAATGCCACTAACAACTGGTCTGGATTTCCCAATCATGTCTGGGCAGAAACGTTTTCTTTTTGGTGATCATTTTTGAATGATTGTTGAGTGAGCATTAAATGTCCTATTGAAAAACGTGTGGAGGGAGACATTTTTTTACAGGATACACAAGATTGCTGGATTACCCTTGCTTAACCCCACATTGTTCCAAGCCAAAAAATATTTTGTAATGCTTAGATGTTGTTTGGAAAATTAAAAAAAAAAACTGTTCCACAGCCACTTTTTTCTTGTACATGACCAGTGATTATTCCGTATTAGGGAAAATATCGGTAGCTACACATGGGCATTACTCCTCAATTTTATGAAGCCTCCCTTTTATCTCTGAGCGGAAAGTTTTTGAGCTTCAGATTCCTACAAATGTGTAGGATTTTTGTATTATTTGTATTAAAATGGACATGATCGGTTACTGCCAGGGAGGCAACATTAAAATCTAGCTTCGATTGTCCCTGTACAAAAAAACGTTAGTGGCGAAAAAGTACAAGATGTTGAAAAATTCAATATATTGCATAAGTGACACTCACCGTCATTTTATACCAGGACACCAGGGGGAGTGGCTGACCCTCCACCTTGCAATAAAGACTTAAAGGTGATCCTTTGGGTTGTCGAAATACGGATCCGGTGGGAGGTCGACTCATATCCACAATCCTGGGGATCATCTGAAGAATGTCCTCCGGTTCATTGTTGATTTCCTCCACCGTATCATCATCCACATCCACACCGCCAACGATGTTCCCCGATTCATCTGTGGGAAATGTAAGGAGAGAAAAAAAATGCAATAAATAAAAGGGGAGAAATCTTAAATAATAAAATTCCAAGAATTCTTGTTGCAGAGCAAAAAAAAGGGGAGAATTTTTGTGCATGGAACTTTATTTAGAAGGGAACCCCGGGTAAAAAAAGTACAATTCCCGCATATCCAACAGCATGGTGTGAAGCCGGTAAGGCGGCCAAGGAGTGACTCCCTCGATAGGTTGATGAAGGTTCAAGTGTTGCCTCTTTCCCAAAGCTTTTTTTCCCCTTATGGTCAACAACAACCACCCCGGCCCTTGATACCAGGATTTTGCGGGGAAGCCTTGGCTCTCTCTCTCTTTCTCTCTCTCTCTCTCTCTCTCTCTCTCTCTCTCTCCTTTCATTATTTCTCTCTTTCCCTTGTTCCATCCTCAGACTACAACTACGTGCTCCCGTTCCTATCACATGAATACCGTATGGGAGATAAAGAGGTACAGAGGGAAGTGAACGTGTGTGCACGTCTCTCAGCTTTTGAGGAGGAGGACAGAGACAGAGACGAGGAGAAGATGCATTTGTACGATGATGTGAAAATTGTCCTAGCAAGAATGATGCAGTTCCAGGAAAAAGAGAGGAAGGGTCTTTCCTTGTCCTCTTTCCTATGCAACGCCATTATTATTACTGTCTCCCCCTGCTTGACACACAGCACTCCCAATTCAACCATGTCAATGTCAGAGAGCGAGAGAGAGAGGAGTGATATCGGATCAAAATATCGCATATCATACCCCTCTCTCTCTCTCTCTCTCTTGGAGTATAACCTTTTTAACGGGATTGAAAACCAATTATACATGCTCCGGAGCACCCCCATCTGGAAGGATCTAACGGGGGAGGGAAAGGAGAGGGAAAGAGTTAAATTGTAATCATCCAACAGCCTTTTCCTACAGCACCAAATTTCTGTCCAGGAATAGAAAATACAAACAAGTAACTTTTTAAACTTCTCAGTTACTCCAAGTGACAAGTCATAACAATTCCGTAAAATAAAATAAAAAAACACTGCTCGTTAATGCAGTTGTTCAACTTTGTCACGTATCTCACCGGTTTAACAGGGAATCTTGGGAAAACATCTTTTTTTCTGGGGACGCGTTTATAATTTAAATGGGTTTGTATCGGATGTGCGACTGTTTTTCCCCTTCATGCAATATCTTCTGGGGGGATCTTCGGAGATTCAAAGGAGGTGTGTACAGCTGGCTAGAGCTGATGCCTAATTTAATGTTGGAATGACATTTAGCAACGAATAAATCCCCAGCCTTGTGACGAACATGCAGATTCATAGTGAAAAATAAATTAGCAAGGAAAAAGCTTGTTTTTCCCAGAAAAATCGTTGGTAAAATAATAGTGGGAATATTATTTCATTCTTCTTTTGTACTTTTTTCTTCTACATTTGGAAATATGTATTTATTACGTTTCGGTGGGTGTACGTTGGTGCAGGAAAGCAAATATGTACACACGTTCACATATTTGTTTGACGTAGTCCATGTTCACCCATTTACTATTGTTAACCTCCCACAATTATGGTATCTCCCCCTCCAAAAGTGAAAAAAAGAAATTGTCACGGATTTGTTTGACTCCCCGCGACACTGCTCGAGAGGAGAGCAAATAAATTGATCCTGAACCCTCCAGGAACTGCGCGTCTAATTTGGTCAGATTTATTAAAGATAATACTTTCCCCCTACTTTCTCCCCCACAACAAGCCATATATCTTTTTTCCCTTCCCCCTACAACTTGTTAATGACTCAACCTTAGCGTTTGGCTTCTTTTTGCGCAAACCTTATATCACGCCCATTTTTCTGGATTGGGATATACCCCCATGATTTGTCGAGTAGAAGTTTATGTGTTTATTTAATTGTGATTTTGTTCAAGATTTATAAGGGGAATATCTGCGACTTTCTCTCTGTACTATTCTTTAATTCTTTAATACTGTATGTGAAAGAATAAAAACGTTACCGCGAAGAAACCCAGTGACATCCCCAGACTTTAGAAGAAAGTACAAGTGACGATTTAAATTTTTTATCCAGTAACAAAAATGGTTGCGGGGGAATTTAATGTGAGAGGTGACACTCTCAACAGCTGTTTGTTCTGACGAAATAGGAAAAACAAGAGAGCGTGACTCAAGAGATTTAGTACAAGCTCAACCCGACATTATGTCATAGCAAGATCTGTTCAGAGATGGAAAGATAACTTTTCCATGTTTTTCTCCATTCTTCCCACCCCCACTGATAAGGCATGGAAGCATTCCCCATCTCATTAGTCTCCGCTCTCCCCATGATACCATTCTCAACTTCCACGATGCTCTTTAAAAAAAGTGTGGGAGGCGTCTCGATGGAAAAACATTAACTAAAGTTGTAGTTGAAGGATATCATAAACTGTTGCCACGTACAAGTGACCAAAAATTACTGGGGCTTATCCCTAGAATGTCCCCATTTTATCTGCTCTTTTGTTTCAACTCTGATATGAGAGTCAAACTCCTTCCATTTACTCCCAGCACCCTTCTCTGCCTTGGTGGGATCTTTCCAACTTTTTTAAAATAATAAAACTAGCAGCACATTCAAGTCTCGAGACTGTATTAGGAGAGGAGAGAGGTAGGGAAACACAATAATAAGGAATTCAAGAAGAGTACACGAAAAGAGGGTGAAAGGTTGGAATTCGTGGGAGTAAGCACTTGTAGTTGGCAAGTCGGTGGACGGAATTAAGCCAAAGCCATGTGTGAGAGAGTCTACTGGAAAGGGAGAATGAGGCACTCAGTAGTATAATAATTGAACGATTTATTACTATCATCAAAGGGAAAGTGAGGAACGCGACAGAAATTCATTTCGTATCTTTCCCTCTCATACATATATAGAGATGAGTGCGGCGTCTGTGTTGCAGGAACAGAGAATGAGAGAAGGAAGTTGAGAAAAATAGCTAGAAAGAGGGAGAGGAAAACATGAGAGACAGAAAAATACAGACAAACAAGGGAGGAAAATACGCAAAAAGAGACAAAAGTACAGAGAAAGACAAATACGTAAAAAATAGAGAAAGAGAAAAACAGAAGAAAGAACGAGAGAAGAAGACAGACAGCAAGAGCGAGAAAGAAGATATCAGAGAGAAAGAGCGAGAAAGAAGAAATCAGAGAGAAAGAGCGAGAAAGAGTGAGAGAAGAAAACAGAGGGAAAGAATGAGTGAAGAAAACCGAGAGAAAGATCGAAAGAGAAGAAAACAGAGAGAAAGGGTGAGAGAAGAAAACCGAGAGAAATATCAAAAGAGAAGAAAACAGAGAGAAATATCGAAAGAGACGGAAACGGAGAGAAAGAGTGAGAGAAGAAACCAAGAGAACCAAGAGAAATATCGAGAGAGAGGAAAACGGAGAAAGAATGAACTTGCGAGAAGTAGAAGGAAAGATGGAAACACAGAGAGATAGATAAATAGAGAGAAAGAGCGAGAAATAGAGAGAAAGAGCGAGAAATAGAGAGAAAGAGCGAGAAATAGAGAGAAAGAGCGAGAAATAGAGAGAGAGCGAGAAATAGAGAGAAAGAGCGAGAAATAGAGAGAGCGAGAAATAGAGAGAAAGAGCGAGAAATAGAGAGAAAGAGCGAGAAATAGAAAGAAAGAGCGAGAAATAGAGAGAAATAGACAGAAAGAGGTAGAAAGAGCAATAAATTGAGAGAGAAAAGAGAAAAAGAGAGAAAAAAGAGAGAGAAAAATAGGTAGAACGAGCGATAAATTGAGAGAAAAGAGAAAAAGAGAGAAAGAAAGAGAGAGAGAAATATAAAGAAATGAAGAGAGAAACAGAGAAGGATGGAGAAATCGAGAGAAGACAATCACAATCCTCCCGTAATTTTCCGTCTCTTTCACACAATATCGTACAGAAGACCACGTTGTTATTTGTTATTGCTCCTTTGCCACTTTGGTTGGAGAACCGTCTCCAGCGTGCACAGAAAGTTAGTGGGTGGAAGGAGCTTTTGAAGCAAGTCAAATAATAACACTTGATGCCGCCTTTATATGTACGTGAGATGACGGGAAGACAACTAATGTGTGCTTCCGTGCAGTGTGCATAACTAATTACGCTGAAAGAAACACGGGGAATCCTCCAAAAATCCCCTGCAACTCTCCCTCTCCAAGCTTTCCACAGCTTCTCCCATTGCCATAATGCTGGAGATAGTGCCGGTGTATGTAATATTGGGAAGCGCCTTGTGAATTGTACTTTTGTCGAGTGTAGGAAGAAGCTTCTTCTTCTTTTGTTCCGGTGCTAATAATTTCTTTTTTTGGGGTGGTTCAAGTTGATAAGGAAATTCTCCCTCCTACACATGAAACTGAATCACTTGTTTGTATGTACAAAATGTACATTTCCCAAGCAAAGAAGCCGGCGGGGTCTTTCAACTTTCCGTCTTTCCCAAGGCTTTGCTATGCTCTTCCAGTCCTTTGGAAATATTTTCAATTGAGACTATTTTCATTAGTGAAATTACACCTTGGGAGAATGAAAAAAAAATCCACTGACAAGACTTCTCCAAAGTTTCATTCCCGTTGAAATAACATGATGGAAGGAGCTCGGGACCAGTAAAAAGCTACTTTAAAATTTCATCATCAAAAGCGAGGATGTTTCCCATATTTTTTGAGGGTGATGATGCCCTGAAATGATGTTCATTTCACTTTTTTTAAGCCACACAAATGATATGAAGGGTTTTCCCAAAACAATTCTCTTTTCGGTGTATATATAGATAGTACATAGTAGGGCAAAAAATGGAAATAATTTTATTAGTTCACAAATGCAATTCATGCTGGACTTTTTTCTCTCTTTGTAGGCTTTCTACGTGACAGGCACGCACACATGTGTGCGTGTCGAAAGCTGAGGGAAAGAGAGAGAGAGAGAGAAAATCTCTAGTACGTCGTTAATGTCTCCAGCAAATTATTTATTTCTCAACTTTCTACCACGCCGAGAGAAAGAAAGAAGCCTATAATATGACTGCGGTGGAGGAGAAAATTCCAACAAGAAAATGTGGTTTCATTTGGACGACTGAACAAGAGTGTGTACAAATTTCAGAGTCATCATCATCATAATCTGCAATGCCTGCGTTCTCAACATGTCATGATTATTTCTTCTTCTCCCCTCTTTCTCTCTTCTTTTTTTTGTTTCACCGGATATCTTCAGAATTTCTGGAAGTCGTATACAAAAATATAATACTTCCCCCGCCTCTCTCTCTCGGTTCTCTCTCTCTCTCTCTTGTAGTAGTAGCCTGATTCCATTTTAAATATTAAATTCCATTTCTTTCCATTACATCCTGAGATGACGGAAGAGCTCAAGTATGCTCGTCCTTTATTTGGAAGGGGAGACGGAAAGGGAGGAAGGGGGATTTTTCACAATATTGTCAGTGCATCTTGCCTTGAGAAATCAAATAACATAACAAAACAATTTGTAACCCTCCTCCCTCCTTGAAACACTGGAAGGAGGGAAGAAATAGTGAAACTTTCTATTTGTTCTTGGAGCGGAGGGAGGGAGGGAAATATGAACAACAAAACAGAGGAAAAACTCTTTCCCTCCTTCATCCTCCACATCAAAAAACTTACCTTCCGCTCCTTCCACAGAAAGAATTCAAAGAGAATATGGGGAGTCGGGGAGGACGAGGATGATGACGATGATGATGTTTTCTGTACCAAGAACAAAGTGTGTATAGTTCCTGATCGGATGCAACACACAACCCCTTCCAATACTTCCGAATGTCACATGCAAGCACCACCTCCCTCCCTCCCCCAAAAAAAGTTCAAAGTAAAAGTAAGTGGGGGTGAAATGACGTTTGGAAAATCGAATGAAATGCCCTCCGGCATCCTCATCTACTGTTCAAAGCGGGAGAAAATCCCCCGAAAACTCTTTTTTTCTCTCCCTCTTCTCAAGTGAAAACTCACGGGGTGAGCAATCTCCGGGTAATTATGTTCCTTCCACGTTATTTCCGCGATATTTACAAAGCGAAATACATACATACATACATGTGTATCTATAGATACATACGTATAAATATGTGATATCATGTGGAAATAGTTACCAGAGACAAAGTCCACGCCGCTCACACGGGAAGAAAGGGAATAATAAACAAATGAATGTGAGCAGATACAAATTAATAGAATCATGCATTGAAAAGAACTATTGATTTGAAAGAGGATTAAAATACAAGGGATGAAAGACACAAACAAAGAGGAGTAAGTTCCAGAGTTGTCTAAAAAAAAAAGTATCATGACTGTAGGGAATACCACTGGAGGGAGAAAGGGAAAGTCTCAGAAGTGTCTAGGGTTCCAATCCATGAGAAAAATTCACTTAAACAGACCAAAGTTGAAAGAGATAGAATTTTTTTTCCAGGATAACAAAAAAAATACTTTACCTTAAAGAGCTCGTAGTCGGAATCGTATCATATTGTTAAACATTACATAATCGACTTATAACCTTCCAGCCTGCACCCTTCACCTTCATCCCCCCGTTTACTTTCTCTTCTCTCTCTCTCCCTCTCTCTCTGTCTCTAAACTCTCTCTCTTCCTTTTTTCCCCTCTCTCACGCAAGCCTCTGGTAATGAACATCAAAGGATCTTTTGGCCAGGGAAAGGATCTCCTCGCATCTCCCAATCTCTCAGTGTTTGTTCCTAGCATATTTGCATTTCTTATGCACACTATCGTCTTATCTTGGGATTAAAAGCATGGGAAAAGCTGACTTCGTTATGTTCTAGTTCCCACCATAAAGCTTTTCCTTGTACACTGCCGAGTTACGAGAGAAAGTGAAAGGAGCAAAATTTCGTCCCATTGTTGAGCACATGTGTACATATCCCACATACACACTGCGAATTACAAGATGAAGACAAAACAAAAGCGTAAGGAGATGGGAGAGGCGAGAGGGAGAGAATGAAGGAGAGAGAGAAAAAAAGTCTACATGAATATTTAAGGAGCTTCCTCCCTCTCTTTCTCTCTCTCTCACTTTCTCCCTCTTTACTAGGGTGTAGGGAGCGGGAAGAAAAAGAAACACATAACTGTATCCAGCACTTGAGTTATGCTCATCCACTGCCTCCCAAACGGCTAAAAAGTCTTTCTCCAGAAACGACTCACAAGACCAACAGTTTTCTTTATTCCTGGAGACGGGAGGAAATACTCACTGGAGAGTCTTCTTCACTTTCCCAGGCCCTCGTCCCAGGAAGCACCCTCCGCCACGAGGTAGACAAGGGCCTTTGTTGCTCCTTGGAAATCTCCCCCCGTCTTTTTCTTAATGAAATGTACACCAATAATGGGAGCGGGAAGGTAAAGTGGAAGTACCTTCCCTTATCATTGTGCCATTACTTTCAAGGGAAAAGTCTTTGACCACTTGTCCCGACCAATTCCAAACAATCCTCCTCGGTACAGCTCATGAGTTGAGATTTTATGTAGAAGGTAAATTCCCCCGTGGTAATAATTAGGGAGTTTTTATACATGAAAAAACTCCAGGTTTTTCTTTCATCCATTCAAAATTTCAAAGTGGTTTTGAAGAGAAAGCGCATCATGGAAGAAGACGGATGAATATTAAATGCTTTGCAATGTTCCTCTTTCAAATATGTAGTGCGTTTCATGAACGAGAAAATAGGGAGGGGAGGGGAAAGGTGACGTTTTTGTCACTATATTGTGATACAGGAGTTGATGCCTTGTGACAGTAACATTTAAAAGCATTTCGCTCGGGAGAGGGGAAAGTCCTGGCTGTTCTCCTTGTTTCCTATGTGTGTGGTAACATTGATACCATAAAATGTAACAGTAAAAAAAATACAGAAAGCGATAGAGTCGTCATTAATCATCCCGTAGAAATTTCGGTTGACACTAGGAGCTTTAAAATGTACACAGTCAAAAAATCTACTTTCGCCCTTCTTACATTATGTATTGAAGATTCTACTCTAGTAGTGTAACTCTCTCGCCTGTGAGAACTTTGGCAGCTGCAAGAGGAGCTTTCTCCCACCCTCACGCTCAAAAATCTACCCTTCCCCGTCCTTTTGCTCCTTGACTCTTCCAAGAATCTCTAAGAGGGACGGAAAGGGGAGGGTTGTCTCTTTTGTTATGTAAAATGTGGGAAAGCACCATGATTAAATACTGATATATGCACCTAAACATGTCTTTACCAAATTAATTCTAATAAAAAATATCCGGTGAAAAAAGGGGAATTTTCGACAGAGAATCAAAGATTTGTTCCTTCCTGAATTGCCTCCGTATTTAAACATGCTGGCCGAAGAAATCTTTCTACAAGGGATTTTGAAAGTATAACAGTAAAATTGGCAGTATTTTTAACGACCAAACGTTCTCCTTTGATAGTAAGAATTTTATATGCAAGCCCTTTCCGTCTACTCTTCCCTGTCTGCATTTCTTGTTGGAAGGGTAAGGGCAAAACAAGGAAAGAAAAAAAACCCAAGAAATACTTCGTGCAAGTAGACTTTTCATTGCAGTGTGATTTCAGTGAGAAGTTGATTCCTACTTGGATTATGCTCTTATTATGGATTTTTGCTCTTTCTGCACCAAAAGGAAAACATGGCACCATTGAAATGTTTTCATGAGATGCGAGAGCATATTATATGAGAGAGAAAAACATTTTTTCCCTTTCCTCCATCCTCCTCAGCATCCCAAAGTACATGGGCTTGAGTGTATCAACAGATAGAGATGATGCTTGAGTAGAAAAAAAAATACAAGATTGTAACACTTGCAGAAAAAAAAAGTTTATGTAATGCTATCATTCACAGCTCCGGCTACTGCACTGACATATTACACTACCAGCGTTTGTCTGACATACTCCAAGTAACAAGTAAAGTGGATGTTGTGCCAAATCGGACTACGACAATTCTGGAAGAATGGCCCTGCTTTTAATAAGACCACTAGCTGAGAGCATCTCTCTCTCTTAAGATTGTCTCGGGACTCCATACACGTGTACGCACTTCCACTTCAAATGCAACACTTGCATTCAGACCAGAATAAACAACCACAATTTTTATGACACCCTTTCGTCTCCGCACATCTCTGGCGGTTTCTCGCTTCTTTTTCCCCCCCCTCTCTCTCTCTCTCCCTTTTTCTCCAACAACAATCCTCCGCTTTCGGGGAGGAACATCATGGAGTAGACACATGGGTACTTCTCAAAGGGGGAAGAAGAAGACGGGTTCCTACGTTGATAAAGTCTAAGGAAGTGGCTACAGTGTGACTACGATAAAACAGTGTAGTCCCCCATAATGACAAAGCGGAAGAGTATTGAGGGATATCCTGTCATATTACTTGTATCCATAGTGAAATTCTCAAGAATCTCCCCCTTTTTCTGTTCTTCCCCCCCCCCGAACCGACTCTATAAAGGGGGAATATAAGAAAAAAGGGTCGGGTATTCTCTGCATTGGTACAATGTCTATACGTCCTGGCTCATCTTATCATCAATAATGACGAAAGGATTTCCACACATCAATCTAACTGTTATTGCATCTCTTTTGTCCTATTATGCTAAGGCGTGTGTCTCGCTTCGCAGTCCTTCACCACTGAATTTGGATGTTTATACATATATATATATATATATATATATATAGATAATACTTATGTGTATTACGTATACCTCCATTCGGGGGAGGCTGGGAGGCGCGGAAGAATCGGAAAAGGAAGGTCTGCCAGCTGATAATTTTTCGGAAGCATTCCCCCTATTTTTCGGTTGCGCCATTTCCCTTTTTGCTGAGGAAAGCCGGAATAATTCTAATAATTCCAAGGACAAAATATGTGTCAGCAATTTACCATTACAATTCCCTCCCGTTCTTATTGTCTTCGGGTGATTCCTTCCCTTCCCTTTGGCTTTCCTCCTCTCGTGAGAGAAGCTCTTCTTTATGGCTTCCAGGCATTAAAGCCTCCGCGGTGAGGAAGGATGAATGAATATGTGTATACACATGAACATATGCACATATAATATACATGGATTCTTATGGTACGTGAAACACTACATACAGGTCATGGATGTAAAAAAAAACCGAGTGAATGACGCCGGCAATGCTAATGTGCATTCTCTCTTCCCCGAGTTTTTACAAGCGGAGGCCGCCGTTTCTGGAAGTGGAAGGGGTGTAAAATAAAATGTTTTCATTGAGTTTCAGCACCGAATTTCCCTTGGCCGGGAATGGTAAGTAAAGTTATCAAAGTTAATTTGAACGACAAGCAATGATTTTCACTTTTACGGCATTCTCTATAATTGAGTCTCGACTCGTCCACTTCCTTGACATTTGGGCTCCTTTAACCCCATTGTACTTAGCATGTGCCCCAAGAAAATGCAGTCATACTACTGGACGGTGATTTCATAGGAGTCTCTAGTTTTTTGCGCCGGAAGTGCGGCAAAAGTAGAGAGAGAAAGATATGATGCTCTTATATAGTGCGCCAAGAGGGCTTTGAACGGAATTCAATGGGAATTTGTCGGAGGAGGAGAGAGAGAGAAAGGAAGAAAGGGAATCAAGCAAGTTGTTGTCGCCAGTGTTTACAAATGCGAAAGGAAAAGGCACAAAAGGCCCGGACATGTTGTGTATTTGTGTGGAAAGTAGAAATTGATTTGAGGAGAGAGTTGTTGGAATTGAAATGTGAACAAGTTGTTGTTCTACTATTAGAGATAAGTAGGAACTCATATGATAGAAAACATTCTTCTAGAAAATCTCCCAGACTTTGTCCAAGTCACGGAGTCTCCATCTTTATGAGATGGGCAAGGCAGAACACAAACACACACACACGGAAGCCCCCCAAAAAACCACAGGAATGAAGATTTCGTATGGGATTTTACCAAACGTTTGTTTTCTCTAGCATTTTCCCGGAGCTTGGGATCCGATACAATCATATGATTACTATGAGAGCGCTGTATACATGAGGAGAGGCCGGGGACTTTCCTTTGCTGGGGGATTACTAACTTCTTCCTTAATAACTTTGCCCTGTCTCCTTCAAAAGGGCGCTCTCCGATGTTCTTGATAATTCATACGCTTCCTCTTCCTCCCCACCTATACAAAGAGTCACTCTTCCTCCTCCTAAAGCTTCCACAAACATCCTCCAAAATTAATGCTTCTTCTTTCTCCCACTCTGTCTCGCTCTCTGTCTCTCTCTTTCTCTCTCTTTCTCTCTCTCTCTTCCTCTCTTGCTCCCATTGTTTCTCCCTCTTTCGCTCTCTCTCTGCGCCTCCCTTTGTCGCTCTTATTCCTCTGTTTCTCTCTCCGTCTCTCTGTCTGTCTCTCTCTGCCTCTCGCTCCCTCCCTGCCAAGAGTCTTAATTCCCAGAGGACATTGTCAATTTTAAACGTACATGCATTTAATGCATTAACGAGTAAGAATGCCATCTTCCCTCGACATGAACATTTCCTTCTAACATGAGTTGACAGAACAAAAAGGATCTTTGGAGGGGAGGAGAGAGAGTTCAAGTGGAGGTTTATACTTTTCCTCATCCCACAGAAAAAAAAAATCCCCAGTCCTGTCTTTCCCCTAGAAAAAAAATTGTAAATTTATGTGGCACAACTGCATCAAAAGGCAAAGGATTTGCCTCCATTCTGTGTGCCTCACCCCCTAATAATAATAATGGTTGTGAGAACAGAAACATAATAATGAGGAGAGGAGGTATTTGCACATTTGTTCCTACTCTAAAAGTTTTGAGAAGTCTCTGGGAATGTAAAGGACGGGGAGAGACGAAAGTAAATTTTTTTGGGGCTAGAGAATTCCTATTCGAAATAATTTTTTGTTGTTCCTTTTTTTTTATGATTATTATTTCACAAGGCAAAATGCTTGGTGGGGCGGAGAGATACTTTTATTTTACAAGTTGGTTTGCAATTAACCCACATTCCTAGGGAGAGACACCATTTCTCCTCTCTTCGGCCTGGCAATAGCCCGATTGTAGGCCTGTCGGAGGAAGTTACATTGTAGAGTAGGACAACTCCGGCCGAGAGACTTAATAATACAGGCACGACGGAGAAGACGCGGGGACGAGAAGTCACGAAGAATAACAACTGTTTCCTAATAAATTTATGGGGGAAAAAGTAGAAGAGCATGAGAGAGAGAATAGAATCTCAATGGGTCTCTTGAGATTCGATTGTTGTGAACATTCAGGACAAGAGTTGGGTTGCAAATTCCAATTCAAGAGAGAGAGAGAGAGAGAAAAAAAAATAGGAAAAGAAAAGAAAGAGTCTCTCTTTCCCTTAACTTTGCAGTCGTCGAACAACGTGGACCATTTGATAGTGTTTGGGAACGTGTCGGCGGAGACAGTATGTCAGCAGGTTCTCTGCAAAACTTTCCCCCGCCGTCCTTTCCCTCCTTCTTCCCTACCATTCAGCAACAACCAGCATTTTCTTCCATATTTACAAAAGGAACAAGGAAACATTTTCGTATGGAACAACATTCACGAGATAGAGGCAGGCATTTTGTTGACGGATGAAAAAAAAGGGGGAAAAAGCTGGGTGTAAAACAGAAAAACTTAGAAGATATGTGCTCGGAATCCTTGTGGCTCCGATTTGATTTTTTTCTGTAACACAACCGATATAACGTTATTTGAAGGACTCCTCCGGAGTGGTGCCTGGTACAAATTGTTTTCGGAGCCGTTGCAAAGCCCTGTAAAAAAAAGTCTGATTGCCGGAGCTGAAGAGTAAACCATTGGATACAACAAGGAGATCTTCAAGAAAAGGAATGTTTTTTCATCTCTTTCAAAAATGTCCTCAGATACTTCACACAATTCCTTCTCCCTTCCTCCCCGCCTTAAAAAACTTTGACAATGACTTTTCAACTTTCTTCCCGTAGTTAGTCTTATTCAAAGGCATTCTTTTCACACCTAATTCCGTCCTTAAGGAAAAGTTTTTTTTTTGCAAGTACAGAAAGTTTGTGAGAAAATTAGATTTTCACAGGAAATGGAATGTTGCCAGTGAAAACGCTCTTGTTGGTGGCGACAATGATATTAGTCGCGTGGAAAAATGCGGACGATTAAAAACTCTATTTCTTCCTCTCTCTCTTCTCTCTATTTTCCTTTGCAATAGCCCAGAAGTTTTGTTTTCCTTGTGTCACTTCCCGTTTTTGTCACGCTCGGAAAAACTCACCACAAGGATTTTTTGGGAAGAATTCTCATTTTTAAATTGCTCAGGAACGAGTAAATAAACCAGAAATGTGTTTACACTTCTCACTATTGGCTGGAATTCCTTTTCGGTCACATCATGCCACCGGGATGGATGAAGGGGCTGTGAGTCGGAGGAGACGAAATCTCTTCTCCCACATCCTCCCTTATGGCATAAACACAAGAGATTCTTCTTTTGTATTCTTGGCTGTATATGAAGAGTGCTATTAGCAGTGACATATGGATTGAGGGAAGTTATACCTAATTCCTCTCTCTATTTCTCTCTCATTGTCTCTGTCTCTATTTCTTTCTCATTGTCTCTCTCTCTCTCTTTCACTCTCAATGTCTCTCTCTCACTTCCGGATAGTTATCTTTTGAAGTCAGCCTCCGTCTACACTAGTGCATGAGGAGGAAAAGCTCCCACTTACCGTAGACGATGACTCGTGTGGAGACTTCTTTGGTGCCAAAGCCATTGACAGCCTTGCAAACATACACTCCGCCGTCCTCGGGAATGACGGACGTGATCCGCAATCTCTTCCCACTCCGAAAGCGCTCCCAAGCCCCGGTAATATGCTCTCGATCCTGCAATAGTCATAAACGACACGACAATTATTATTTTTATTACTACTACTGTTTTCTTTTTTTTTGCCTTGGAGTCCAACAATGTAAGCAACCAACGGCCATTTCATCCCAAAAAAAGCTCCTCCTCACAACTTTAACTCTCCAAAGTATGGTACATAATCATAAAAATTTTACTTTATCATGTACAACATACATATACACTCATGGAATTCAATGTGATTTCTTTCCCCCTGCAAATTATTGATAAACTTTTCCTCTTTTGAAAATAACCACGATTCTTCAGATCCCCCCCACCCCCTCACATACTCTCAAATGACATCTCGTATACACAAAGAGAGAAAAAGGAAATCTGACTTGTGTAATGTGGGGAAGAAACTGTTATTACAAGAAGAGGGGGGTGGGGGTAGGCGGAGGGGTAAAGGAAGGAGTACAGTAGAAAGGAGGAAATAAATGAAAGGTCATATGATGCTCAAGTGCTGAGTCAGGATGGACATGAAATTTGATCACATGTTCAAGGGAAAGAAATTCAGGGGACCGAAATGTGGATTAAATGTGTGGAAAATTGGGATTCGTAAACCTTTTTTCCTCTACATTCCCTCTCTTTCTCTCCTCCTTTTTGACGTTCTTCCTCCTCCTTCTCCTCCTCATCTTCCTTCGTCTTTTTACTCCTCTTTCTTGAAATACATACGTAAAGAGGTAAAAAGCATGGGGGAGATGTGGGGAAGACAGTGTGGTGGAAGTGGAGGAGATTTCCTTGTGTGGCAAGGAAATAAGAAGAAGGGTGAACTGAACTTGTCCTCATACCAGACTTCATCCCCCTCCGTTTCCCCCCCCCCCGTTTTTCCCTCTCTCCCGCGCTCCAAAACAAACTCGGTGTACTTGCTCCTACTCCGATTTTCTTCCTGGACTCATCTGAATCAATATTGTCTTTACTCGTCCCTTACGTTTCCTTCCATGTATACTCACTATGCCTTCAGATTCTCTGACAAGCTCTCAGCATTTTTTCCCTGGCACTACAAGCACTTCTCATCCCTTTTCTCTCTCTCTCTCTCTCTCCTTCTTTCCCTTGTCTCAAGTTCTCACCCAAAAAATGTTTTCTTACACTTTCTCCTCCTTGCCGTGAGCAGGCCAAGGAGATTTCTCCCCAGTATTTTTACCATTACAACTAGTATGTATGTATTATTTATAGGCTCAACCCCCGAATAGAAAACACAATTTTCCAATTAATATGAAATTAAATTTGATGAAATTTGAACCCCTCCCACGATTTTCACAACTGCTCACTTTCACACTCCCTATCGAGTTTCACGCACGTTGCCTAATGCCACGTGGCATTTCAAGAGGTCTTCCATTTTTTTTTTTGCCCTGCAAAAACCAAACTGATATTAACGTTAATTTACTTGATGAAGATAAAAAAAACTTTTTTTTAGCCTACTACTTCGAGTGCTATATTGGTCTCCCTTTGTGACCATTGAATGACGGAGACGTGTGGTAAAGACAAGAGCTATCGACATGAAGTAAATGTAGTCGGTGAAGATGAAGGAAAACAAACAAAAGCTTTCTTCTCTTCCTCTCTATTTTCCTCTCTGTTTCCCAGTTTTCATCTCTGTTGCCATCGTTGGGAGAGTATACAGACTGTCGTCTTGTGTGTCCCCACCAAAAAAACGACTACTCTCTTCCTCCTATTCCATTCTCATCAAGTCCCTCGACTTTCGTCCCATGTACAGGGGGAATAAGGTCGACTCTTCCTCTCCGTCCTTTCACTTGGACTCTATTACATTACATTCGTTTTGATTAAAGGATTTCAAGCCAGCTAGTCCTTCAGCCTCCCTCTTTCCTCTATCTTTTTCTCCCAGGAACAACGCAATAGCACTTTCTACGGGCTTCCCATGTGAAGGTACATAAAATGGAGAAGATTCCCTGTGCCGTGTCACATTGTGCCCCTCTTCCCTCAGTTGTCGGTGAATACATAGACTATATAGCTTCCTTTTACAGACTTTCCCGGGTGGTGAGGGGGAGGTCTGTGGTTCAGTCCGTGGCATTGAGGCTGGCTGGGGCTGGGGGGTGGGGAAAGGAGAGAAAGAAAAAGACAAGTCCACAACTTTTATTTGATTCCCCTCCGTCCTTGTTTAATAGAGGAAGGGAGTGTAATGGGAGGAAGGAGTAGCCAATTCCTCCAAATTATTCTTTTTGATGTGGTTCTTAGTGACAGGGAAAGGAAGAAGTTCAATTAACTCTCTTCTGTATAGTCTACCTTTACAATGAAGCTATGTCTTCCCTGAAACACAAACACACGCGGGAGACATAAACACACAGATCCATCTTATTCTCTCACCTCCGCCGTGGTCTTGGTCCTCTCATTATTAAAAACACTGGAGGAAGTCATTGAAACGCCAAGAGAGAGGAAGTTTTTGTTAGTCCATGAACCAGGATTTATTGGTGAATATATTGGTACTAACTAAAAGAGTAAAGAAAGTAAAGAGTAGCAGAACCAAGAAAAAAAAAGAATGTTTACCTTGAACCATTCATACATGGGCGGACGGTGAGCTTCGATGGGGCAGTCAATTTTCACAGCTTCTCCAACTTTGAATCTGTATTTTGTCACAACTTCTCCAGTAATGTGTGGGGGTCCTAGAAAAAAGAGAGTAAATCAAGATTATTTATGTACGACAGAAGAAAAAAAGCTCGGATTCTCATTTCCGTTCCGGAATCCCCTTAATAGGGCAAGGGCTATAGAAATGAGGAAGGAAAGGGAAATTGATGGACGGCAGATAATTATGTTCTCGTAATTGCTCCATTTTGTTGTTCACACTCTCTCACATAACCCTCTGTGTAAAGGAGGATGGAATAAAGGGACGTTGTGAAAACATATGTATATACAAACATCTGCCATATAAATGCTCTTGTTGCTTCAGAGGGGGGGAGGAGGCCACAAAATCAATATATGATTCCCTGGGTGGTGCACACAACTTCATGGCATGTGGAAGTTTTTTTTTTTTTAGGAAGAAAAAATGGTTCCAGTTCATGAATGGCTAACGATGCGAAATGCCGTTTTTTTCGCTACAGGAGCCACATCCTCCGCCAATCCGGTAACCTACATGACATTACGGAGGAGGATGGCATGCTTGTTTTTTCCCCTCTTCACAATTTGTCCTGTCATACTCGCGTGCTAAAACACAGACCGTGTAATGTCATGAATGGGAGGCATTGGTAAAGAAAAAAGGGGTAAAAAAAAGTCCCCTTAGTAAAAATCTGAGTATCCGTATACACCTTTAAAAAAAGGTGGATGTTGTAAAGCCAATGTACGGTTTTTGTGGTAGAATTCTTCACGCTTTTCCACCAATTCTTCACCGGTTTTTTTTTCATTTTGGTCCAGGAGCCCATCTAATAAGCACACTTCCGAAATTCCAGGTCTAGTCAATCTTTGAAGACATGACTCATGCAAATGCATATACAAAGCATTGCCTACATATGTTCATCCAGTTGCCCTTATAAACCCTCACAGTATCAATTGACAGGAGTCTCTCTCGCTTATTTTCCACACCAAAAAACCTTGTTGATGATGCTCGGTGGTGTGGCAATAAACTATCCCACGCAGGATTTACGTATGGATATCAATGAATGCCTTTGCTCCTTTCGATATACTGTACATGTTGAAAGAATTGTATATTCCTTGTGGGTGTGTGTGTGCCAGAATTATTAAAGCGTGTATGTGTATACATATGCATGTAAACAGCACGGTTGGCAGCTTCCTTCCACGACTGAAGGAAAAACTTGTTGTTCACACACTGTCTAAGGCGATGCTCCACACAGACTCTCATCCACGTGCTTCATATAATCCCCCGACAAGATGATAAATCTTCCACCGTGTACACTAAATACTTTGCTAATGGTCGTCGAGTGAAAGAATAAGTTTATCAAGGGGACCATTCAGCCTAGAAGAGTTTGGGGCTTTGCTTTCAAACCAAAAAGTTTGACGGGAGGGATATTATTATGGTGTATAAGTCATTTATGTTGCTGATTGAAAAATTCATAATTTTGTATGTACACACAATCCACAGGAAATAATTAATTTTTTTTATTATGGGACGTAATTACAGGAAAATGCTCCGATGCATCACAGGGGCTTCAGTATTTTCATTTCACAACCCTCTTCAAAGGGGAGGGGGTTGAGTGCTTCCACATTGTGCTTTGCCGTTTTGTCAACCTACACGGATGTACTTACTGTAGTTAAAGGGGGAATTGCATGGAGTAATCTCTTGAATTCCAAATTTCATCCCTCACCCCATACTTTGTTTCTCTCTCTCTTTTCATACAGCAACTTTTTTTTCTGTGTACTTTGCATAGTAACTTGTAGGGACTCCTCATCCATCAAAAAAATATCAATACATTTCTCAGGGCGTGTGTATATGCAGACACTCCGAGTATTCGATGGGGGCTTGGGTGAACTCCGAAAAAGAGAGAGACACCGAGAGGAGCTTCCAAACGGAGAGAACAAATAAGGGGAAACGGTTCATTGCACACACAGGTTCCCCTGTCATTCTCTCTTGTCTCCGTCTCTCTTCTCTTTCTCTCTCTCCTCTTTTTCTCTCTCTCTGTCGTCTTTCTGTCTCTCCTCTTTTTCTCTCTCTCCGTCTTCTTACTCTCCCTCTCTCTCCTCTTTTTCTCTCTCTCTGTCGTCTTTCTGTCTCTCCTCTTTTTCTCTCTCTCCGTCTTCTTACTCTCCCTCTCTCTCCTCTTTTTCTCTCTCTCTGTGTATCCTCTTTCTCTCTCTCTGTTCTCTCTCTCTGTGTCCTCTTTCTCTCTCTCTGTTCTCTCTCTCTGTGTCATCTTTCTCTCTCTCTGTTCTCTCTCTCTGTGTCCTCTTTCTCTCTCAATGTTATCTCTCTGTGTGTCATCTTTCTCTCTCTCTGTTCTCTCTCTCTGTGTCCTCTTTCTCTCTCAATGTTATCTCTCTGTGTGTCATC